>VZSC01019296.1:52598-80202 GCA_013398225.1 Steatornis caripensis
TTTACTAGAACAAATATCTAATTTATTTCTCTGTATTTTTATTATTGTGTGTATTAGCACTATCATGTCCCATTTTATACATGAAATAAACAATCTCAGATTTTTATGAGTCAGAGAGCAATAACATTAAAATACTACTTGTATTTATCTTAAAATGCCATAGAAATCCTTCTATATACTGGTTGAGGACAACCTAGACAGGCTTTCTGCTTTTCTTACCTTAAAGCAGCTTTCCATTACCATATGATGTTACAACTGAGAGTGTAGTAAATTTCATAAAGAGTCAGAGAAAAAAAAAAATATCAGCTCTGAAACTGGGTATTTAACACAATGAATCTAATTGGTGGAAATCAACAGAAGCAGCATTCCTATCTTAGGCTGTTAGCAGGATATTCTTGTTTAAACTTTTGCTAGTATTTCATTTGCTAGTATTTCAAATTCTGGGTGAACAAGCACTTGCACTAGATGTGATTTTACCTAGTGGGGAAACCAGTCCTGCTTTTTTGTCTTTAAACAGACAGATTTGTTCTATTGTATGTTTCTCTGAAAAAAAAATCCCTGAAATACTGATAAAACCCCTCAAGCATTCACATTTTAAACGCAATATAATAAAGCGTCCAAGTTCTCTTTTTTCATTTGTCAAATAAAAGCATATTTTAGTTTTTTACTGCGCTTGCAGTAAAACAATAATTGATGAACACCAGAAGGGCTTTCTGGGGCATATTATACATTTGACAAAGTCTAAGTAAGCAGAAGAAGAAACCACAAAGGATATTGATTTTCTACAAAAGGGCAAGACTGATATTTCTTCATTTGAAGGTTTTGCTTTTCCACTGAATACCACAAAGGAAATCCAGCATATAAGCAAAGAATATAAGAAAACATTATATCATAGGGAAAAAAAAGAATTTTTTCAGAGCTAAACCACTTCACATGCCATCCTACTACCTGTAATGGGAAGAAACCCATTACTTATTTCAAAGAAGACACTGAATACAGACAAACAAAGCCACTTCACGTGTGTAAAAATATTAACCCATTCTTTTCTGCCACATATCCTTCCTCTGCTTGNGCATTCTTTTCTGCCACATATCCTTTCTCTGTTTGTGTTTGGGTTCACAGCAAAAAAGATGCTCCCGAAATGTCCAGAAGTGTTTGTTTTTCTTTAATGAAGCAAACATCAGAATTCATCAGAACATCTGTGAAGAATGGCAACTTTAACACCTCTAGTGTGTTTCCCAGAGATGTATTTTTTCCTGGTAAAGGTTTCACAGGAAAGATAGAATGTCAGTGGAAAGAGAGAAATAACTAGACTCTCATGTCTGATGGCTAGGGTATAAACATATGGAAGGACGAGGATCAAGTTCTTATCCTATTCAATTCATAACAATTCAAAACTCATCAGACATAAGGGGACAAGAGCACTCACCCACACTGAAAGCCCTGGAATTTTCCTGAACATCAATCTAATATTGTGTTCTACAAAGACTTCTGTTTTACTTCTAGTGGAGAACAAAAGCAAATTTCAGAATCTTGGAAGCCAACATGCAACAGAATAGTCACCCTGCCATCAGCTGCATAGGGAAAAGATCTTCAAAGCAAAAAAGTGGGACACCTTATGGCATCTTTTGTAGTCATGAAATACTTATGTGCTCGGTCTTTTGACTCTATTCTTTGAGTTGGTTAAGGAAATCTCCTTCAGAACAGCAAAAGCATCAAAGAAAATCTTAGCTTTACTGTTTTCTCAACTTTTTTGCCTGTGTCCCTCTTGTGTATGTTCTTCTCAGTAACAGGAAAGAAGAAAATAGAGGGCATGGAGAAAACTGTGCCTGTCTTTAGTCTAGTTCTTAGTTTTCCTTGCTGAATTACCAAATCAGGAATTTTCCGGTGATTAGATTAAGCTGCATCACCATACTCAAATGTCAGTGATTCCTGCCAGGTATAAAAACTGTTGAACATAAGCTAGTGCAAAACTTAGACTTGCTACATGAGGAGCTGTTGCTGTAGCAATACAATAACATCATGGACAATCACCAAAGTTAATTTTGGGGAAAAATACAACAGATGGGAAGAAACAGGAAACTGAGACAATTTAGATAGTCTTTAATTATCATGACCTCATAAAAAACCCAGATGTGACCATAATAAAAGCAGGACATAGAGCTTCCATGTCTAGAATAAAGTTTCATGTTTTCATTACTGTTTATCATCAGAATGGCCTTTAGGTTACAGCTTATGCTTTATTGAAATATACAGCTCTGTCCTGTAAATGTATGAAATGCTTTCTTTAGTATGAGATCAAATAAACAAAATAAGCTGATTGGGCTACAGTGAAGAGTCACTTCAAGGAAGTCAAAGAGAATCATACTAATTCTTTTGTACCTGACAAAACAATGCATTAAGAGAGAAGTCTGAATAGTAACCGTAGCACACGGAGTTGCACTAAGAAGAGTGTGGCCAGGTGATCCTCCCCTTCTACTCTGCCCTGGTGAGGTCACATCTGCAGACTGTGTCCAGTTCTGGGCTCCCCAGTTCAAGAGAGACAGGGAACAACTAGACAGAGTCCAGCAGAGGGCAACTAAGATGATGAGGGGACTGCAGCATCTCTCTTATGAGGAAAGGCTGAGAGACCTGGGTCTGTTCAGCCTGGAGAAGAAAAGACTGAGAGGGGATCTCATCAATGTTTATAAATATCTAAAGGGCACTTGTCGGGAGAATGAGGCCAGACTTTTTTCAGTGGTGCCCAGCAACAGGACAAGGGGCAACCAGCACAAACTGGAACACAGGCAGTTCCACGAGAACATGAGGAAAAGCTTCTTTACTGTGAAGGTGACAGAGCCCTGGAACAGGCTGCCCAGGAAGGTCATGAAGTCTCCTTCTCTGGAGATATTCAAAACCCATCTGAACACGTTCCTGTGCAACCTGCTCTGGGGGCACCTGCTTTATCAGTGGTGTTGGACTAGATGATCTCCAGAGGTCCCTTCCAACCCCTACCATTCTGCAATTCTGTGAGTTTGTGTCTACCCTAGTGTTTTAAGTGAGAGTGCTTTCGAAGTTAATCTCCAGATCTTCCACACTTACTGGAATGGAGGACGATATCACCCTGTAGTCTTAAAGCACATGGACTGGATTCTTTTCAGATTAAACTAAACTATTTACCCTAGCAGTGCACCTCCAGCCACTGATGGAGTTCAGTCCATAAGATCAGACTAGAGCTAGTATAAGCAGGACTGCTGGAACTTATGTACACTGTGAGTGTCAGGTACCCAGTCCCAAATATTTCACTCAGCAAATCACCTTCTACTAGACAGCCCAATTTACTAATGCAGATATAGCCAGAGGCATTATTTACTTATTTTTATGTCCGTCTTAATGCATCATCCTTTCCAGAGTTTAAATCTCCATTCATCACAAGTCTGTTACGGGAACATTCCTTTATAAAAGCATCCAAAGCATTTCTATACTATAACACATGTAGCATTATAAAATCCAAGAGACTGGGAAACCAGTTTGCAAGCTAAGCCGTGTCCTCTGTCTGTTGCTGTCATGACTACTGTGGGACAGCATTTGATGTATCATTTTAACATATCTCTATTTTCATAAAGCCCAAAACTTTATTTTAACTTTATCATAGTGGAATTTCTGCATTATTTAAGTTTTAATATATGGGAAAAAAGATACAATCTACGTTAAGTTTTAAGATGTGCATTTACCTAAAACTAGAAAAAAAAATGCAAACAGAAAAAAAAAGTCATTAAAATGCCATACAGTGACTTGTTTTCAGAACTGGAGAACATACCGGTTCATGCTGATATAATGTTTACAGGCTTTTCTGTAAAACTCAGTAGCATCTGCTGAGTGCTTATAAGGATTTTCAAATCTGCACCCAGCAATATAAATGAAATAGCACCAATTATATCGTTAATAGCACTTTTTTCACACAGCATCTATACATAACTCTATCATGTATACATGAAGTTTCACATGCATATAGAAATATAATTGCTCAAAATAATATTAACTTCTTTTTATGTAAGACATTTTGAAAATGTTCATAATGAGAGTTACAAAAGTAATTACAAAGTAATGCTGTATTTATTCCAACTCAGGAATTACATCATTTGAGAGAAAAAATGTTTGACAAAATTATGAGTATTTTTCTGCCATTTCTATGTAAGTACTAAGGTTAACTACATTTTAAAATATCATTTCGTATCTCAGACTTCTCTAGGACAGTTTTGAATCTGAATTTATTTTTACTTAGAATTTAGCAAGACACATACATAGAAGGCAAACTCATGACCCTTTACTGCTGTAACAGTTAGCTTCAGTACTTCATCCTTATTATTGTTTATTAATATTACACTGATTCAGCCTAAGAGCACATCTCACCACTTATGCCAGATGCACACAAGTGAGATAAGGTGCTTTGAGTCATCATCCATGAATGTATTTAAATGACATGTAGACATGGCACTTAGGAACACGGCTTGGTGGTGGAGTTGGCAGTGTTAGGTTAATAGCTGGATACAGTGACCTTAAGGGTCTTTTCCAGCCTAAATGATTCTTGGACTCTATGAGCAAACTCACCTCCTAACAAGAAAGAAAGGGAAGGAAATCTCTGTGAAGTCTTCAGGTTTTCTACAACTATTCCCCTACTTGGTTTAAGAATATAGAGATTTCATGAGTTTTCAAAGTTTCTGCAAAGGATTCAGAAAAGTCTAAGGATGTGGCACCTAATTTACTGGGCAAACTTATTTTGATGTTTCCGGTATTGCACTTACTTATGCCTATTATTGAATTATTACACGCAGAGTTATACCANACAACTATTCCCCCACTTGGTTTAAGAATATAGAGATTTCATGAGTTTTCAAAGTTTCTGCAAAGGATTCAGAAAAGTCTAAGGATGTGGCACCTAATTTACTGGGCAAACTTATTTTGATGTTTCCGGTATTGCACTTACTTATGCCTATTATTGAATTATTACACGCAGAGTTATACCACTATGTAACCATAAAGTAATTGTGCTGATCCTCAACAAGCCACTTTCTTTAGGCTGATTCTATGTATGAAAAGTACAAAATTAATCTTACTTGCCTGTAAAAGTTGAAGAGATCTTCTGACAGCAGAAGTACTAAAAAGCCCCGCAATTGTTAGGATTAGAAAATGTAAACAGTCTTGGTTGTATTCCCTCCAGATCAAGAATTACTCACACTTAATACCAACATCCAGAAATGCTCTGGCTTATGTTTATCTGGCTTTAAAGCACATAAAATTAAGCTAAGTGTGTAGGACTGGTACCAGGATTGGAGAGAGATGGACTAAAAATGATCTCATTCAAAGCAGCAAAAACTGAGTAAGATTCCACAGAAGTCTGGTATATGACACCGGGAAAAGAGATAGGCCTGAAACTTTACCTCTTTTACAGACATGACAAGAGATTGTTAAAGATGTATAGAAATTGATACTACTTTATTTTAGGGTAAGAACACTACAACTTAAAAGAAATTGAGAATTTTGATAACAGAACCTCCAAAATAATAAACAAAACTATGAGTAGTCAAACTCTAGGGCTCAATTTGAAAATAAAGAAAATTCTGCATGCCCAGTACTCACAATTTGAAGTACTGCAAAACTGAAATAAAGCGATCGGATATAAAGTCGATGAAGTGAGTAAATAGTAAAATTCAGAAGTCAAGCAGCTAAAGTTGTGCAAAGGAGAGGCATTCATTTAAACTCTCTGGATTTATGACAACTTGTATCAGATGTTATCTTTGCTATATTTGGTTGTTAAAGTTGTTTAGATTGAGAAATGATATTTTTTTCAATACAGAATAATGATAAATTTAAGGCAAACGATACGTACCTACTATTTTTGCTTAATTTAATGTAGCATTCCCATCATCACTTTTGATGGATTCATGCTTGATAAATAAATTTCTTTCATAGATAGGCAGATGGATGGGTGGATGGATGGATAGATAAATACAAGAATGTTTCTATGTGTATGTTTTCATAAAGTAAAACCTAATACAGGTATTGAAATAGACAGAACCACTTAATATGTTATGTATGAAAGTAGATATTACCTAAAAATGTTATTCAACTCAATAAATGGGTCTTTGACAAAAAATGTAATTTACCATTACTATTTAAATGTAATAGTTTAAAATTTACCACTAGTGCTGTGCTATTTTTAATCTTTGAATATATGCAATTATATTTGAGATTTTAAATAGCATATATGATTTGTGTGGATTTTTTACATACTTAGGAAAAATAATAAAAATTTTAAAAAATAAAAAATTCACAATAATGAACAGCCCTTTAATCCAAATGAAGAGGGATTCTTAGGGAGAATGCCAGTATTTGACATTATATATTTTTTATTAATATTATCAGTGTTTTTTACCAACACTTGTATCTGAATTCTAAAAAAGACTTAGGTTTGAAGAAGCTACAGTGCATTGATCTTACACTTCCCCCTTTCATGTGTTACGGATATAAAAAACATCATAGTTGATGGAAATTTTTTTTAACTCAAGCACTTCATTGAAACTGTCAACCTGTTCAGAAATAAGTAATAGTTTATTTTGACTTCAGATTCTAGTAAACAAACATCAGGCAACTTATGAGTTGGAATAATTTTTATGCTACTCTCAGTTCTTCCAGTGTAACACCTCTGTATACAACTCCTGGAGCTTTAAGACGTAGTAAAGGGAAGTAAGTGTATCTCTGAAGAATTACGGACTATTACTATGTGTACTACAGATACATATGTTGGATTTTTAATGTTAATGACAAATTATATGTTCCATATTAATTTTTTTTACATTTGAAACAGAAGAATTAGCAGAAATATTAAGATCTTGACACTCTTTCTCCCATAACTGCATTACTTAGCTGGTAATTTTTTTTTGCATATTAATTAGTCTACAGTGTCTTAACGTTCATTAATTTCATATATGTTCATTGTCGTCCAAGCACCTATGAATTGTAAAATCATAAGTGAACAATTTTCGTTTGGAGTGNTGCATTACTTAACTGGTAATTTTTTTTTGCATATTAATTAGTCTACAGTGTCTTAACGTTCATTAATTTCATATATGTTCATTGTCGTCCAAGCACCTATGAATTGTAAAATCATAAGTGAACAATTTTCGTTTGGAGTGACCTCCAGAGATCATCTAGTGCAACCCTAAGACTCAAAGATCATTTTGAGCTTGAAGATTTCATGTTGAATTTTTTTTTATCTCAGTATTATTTAGTATTTCAATCCTTCTCTTCTCCAGGCTTAACAATTCCAACTCTCTCAGTCTGTCTTCATAGGAGATGTGCTCCAGCCCCCTGACCATCTTTGTGGCACTCCTCTTGACTCGCTCCAACAGGTTCATGTCCTTCTTATGTTGGGGGCCCAAGATCTGAATGCAGTACTCCAGGTGGCATCTCATGAGAGCAGTGGGGGAGAAACACCTCTCTCAACCTGCTGGTCACACTTCTTTTGATGCAGCCCAGCATGTGGTTGACTTTCTGCGTTGCAAGCTCACATTGCTGGCTCATGTTGAGCTTCTCGTCAGCCAACACCCACAAAGCCTTCTCCTCAGGGCTGCTCTCAATCCATTCTCCACCCTGCCTCTATCTGCTTGGGATTGCCCCAACCCATGTACCAGACCTTGCCCTTGGCCTTGGTGAACTCCATGTGGTTTGCACGGGCCCACCTCTCAAGCCTGACAAGTTCCCTCTGGACAGCATCCCTTCCCTCCAGCGTGTCAACCACACCACGCAGCTTGGTGTCATCAGCAAACTTGCCGAGGGTGCACTCGGTCCCACTGTCCACGTCACCATCAAAGATGTGAAACAGTGTCGGTCCCAACACTGACCCCTGAGGACCGCCACTCGTCACGGATCTCCACTTGGACATCGAGCTGTTGACTGCAACTCTTTGAGTGCAACCACCCAGGCAATTCCTTATCCAGCAAGTGGTCCATCCATCAAGTCTACGTCTCTCCAATTTAGAGACCAGGTTGACGTGTGAGACAGTGTCAAATGCTTTGCACATGTCCGGGTAGATTACATCAGTTGCCCTTCCCTTGTCTACCAATGCTGTAACGCCATCCTAGAAGGCCACCAAATTCATCAGGCATGATTTGCCCTTAGTGAAGCTATGTTGGCTGTCATCAACCACATGCGTATTTTTCATGTGCCTCAGCTCAGTGTGCAGGAGGATCTGCTCCATGATCTTGCCAGGCACAGAGGCGAGGCTGACTGGCCTGTAGTTCCCTGATTTACTCCTTTTGTTTCCCTTTTAAAAATGGGGGGCATGTTCCCCTTTCCAGTCAGTTGGAACTTCAACAGACTGACACAACTTCTCAAAAATGATGGATAAGCGGCTTAACAGCTTCATCCACCAGTTCCCTCAAGGTCTACGGATGCATCTCATCGTGTCCCATGGACTTGTGCACCTTCAGGTTCCTTAGATTGTCTCAAACCTGATCTTCTCCTACAGCGGGTGGTTCTTCATTCTCCCAGTCTTGGCTTTTGCCTGCTGTGACTTGGCTGGTGTGGTTTGAGCACTTCAAAGTGAAGACTGAGGCAAAAAAGTCATTGAGTACCTCAACCTTCTCCATATTCTGGGTAACCAGGACTCCCGTTTCCTTCTGGAGAGGGCCCACATTTTCCCTAGTCTTCTATTTATCACCAATGTACCTACAGAAGCTTTTTTTCTTGCTCTGGATGTCCATGGCCAGATTTAATTCTACCAGGGATTTAGCTTTCCTAACCTGATCCCTGGCTTCTTGGACAATTTCTCTGCATTCCTCCCAGGCTACCTGTCCTTGCTTCCACTGTCTGTAGGCTTCCTTTTTGTGATTGTGTTCATCCAGGAATTCCTTCTTCATCCATGCAGACCTCCTGCATTTTTTGCCTGACTTCCTCTTTGTTGAGATGCATCACTTCTGAGCTTGGAGGAGGTGCTACTTGAGTATTAACCATCTATCTTGGGCCTCTCTTCCCTCCAGGGCTTTATCCCGTGGGATTCCACCAAGCAGGTCCCTGTAGAGGCAAAAATCTGCTCTCCTGAACTGCAGAGTAGTGAGATTCCTGTTTGCATTGTGTCATTCAATTATAACTCTACTAATGATTTGGACTATCAGAGAGTTAAAACACTAATTGGTATAGAAAAAAAGGCATGCTCATATTTTAGGTTTAACATTTACATTTGAGAAAGTAAAATATAAGCATCTAGTCACTCTCCTTTTTGTCACAAAACTTGGCATCCTTTGAGTTTGTTACTATTCAGTCAATGAACTCTTAATGATACATGGTGATATCATACCTGCTTAGCTTTTATAGAAAATTCATAGCGTGGCATGTCTTTAAAACAAAGAGGAAGAGAGATTCATCATAATGCAGAAATGTAAGTCTATTATTATCCATTTACAAGGAGTATATTGGCTTCCTAGCGATTTTCCATGGGATTGTTTTCAATAAGTTCTAATTACACATGTGTATGATTCTTATCGCCGCCTCATCTTTACACATGAAAGACATTTGTACTTTTTTTTTCTCACTAAATTGCCGTTTAGCGAAGTAGTAGTTAGTAGTAGTAGTACACAGGGAGCAAAAGTACTGGGTAAAATAAATAATTAGTCCAAAGCTGGTCTCATGTCTGTGATTCAGCCGAGTATGAAAACTCATTTTTCTAAAATAACTACTAAATTCATTAATTTGAAAATATCCCATCCTTCTTCCCAGGAGTTGATAATACCATTGACAGCAACATCAAAGCAGACTAAAATGTTTTCTCATTTTAAGACATCCAGGCACTTCCAAAGCAAGCGTAGAGAGAACTACAAGGACGAGGCAGAAGATAAATGAGCTACCTGTGAGTGAAGGAAGAAATTTCTGTGTGGATCAGTAGAGCATAGGAGACTTTGTTTGTTTATTTTTTAACATATTAGAAGGTATTGGTTTCAAATTGTGTAAATCCTTCTTAGTTCATGGATCATTGACTGGGCAGATTGTAACAGCTCCTTTGGAGCCATTACGGTATGTCATTTCAATCCAGGCATTGAAAGTGAATATTCAGCCTCTCTGTTCAAACTCCACAAAAAATGTCATTGAAACCATTATTCTGTGTGCTCAACATATTGGTTTTAAACCTTCACTTAATAGGTACTTATTTTTTTACATATCATAAGCAGTTAATCCATACTTTAATAAACTGTTAAAAAATCATGCTGTGAAAGCAAAAGTAATGGTCTAAGTGCCAAAATCCCTCTAGAAATCAAACAAAATCATCCAGAAATCTTTTTAAATTGTGATTTACATTAACAATGATGATTACCAAAGTAGAAACACCTTAGACTACAGCACCTTGCCAGGTTACATGGGTATGGAGCTGGTTGTCATTAGAATGCTGAGCATGCCATAGCTCTGACCTGTTTGCTAAACCTGCAAATAAAGTCATGATCAGATTTAACAGAGGAAGCTTAAAGTACATGAGAGAGGCCTCAGAGTTGATGAGCATTTGGGAAATCTTAAAAAAGGAACTGAACCATGCAAAGCAATTCCATCTTTGCCTTTTAGGTGTAGTAGATGCATCATCAGTCTTTAAGGTGAACAACACTGGACAAAAATAGTCACTAATACTAAAAACCAGACGCTTCTCTGGTGTCAAGTAGATCAGTGGAGCTGTAGCTGTTCACACACTCTGAAAAGACAGTTTCTTAGCTTCCTTTTTTGTCTGAAGGTACTGTTTAGCCAATACATATATGCTATATATTTATATGCTGTAACAAAGCATTAATTAATATCAAGTAGGAGTAAGATGACAATGAAGAGCTGCGGAAGGCAACAACATACATTACCTTTTCAAATACCAATTACAGCACAGATCAATAGTTAACACTAATTATACATCTGCAATGTAGACAACTTCAAAATAAATTCTTTACTTTTTCCAGTATTTCAGGTAGAAATAATGTCCCACTTGCAAGTAGTGAAGACTGTTCTCCAAAGAAGATAATTCAGTCTAAGCTAGAGAAAAAATATTTGTAAATTATATTGCATGTAATGATCATTTCCATTTTAAAATTTCTCTTCTAAAACACCTATCTCAGGGAAAGTTTCTGTGGTCCGAATTATAT
The DNA here is from genome assembly GCA_013398225.1 of Steatornis caripensis. Classification (NCBI taxonomy): domain Eukaryota; kingdom Metazoa; phylum Chordata; class Aves; order Caprimulgiformes; family Steatornithidae; genus Steatornis; species Steatornis caripensis. The sequence continues at coordinate 63,749 of VZSC01019296.1, forward strand.
TGCAGTAAATTTCCTGTTATAACAGAAAAATCAATTACAGCCCAGAATTTAAATTAATATTTCCAAGTTTTAGCATATGTTATTTTAGGCTCTTTTCATGGCAATTGAGTTTAAATTCTTTTTCCTCTCTTAATAAAAGGGAAAAGAAAAAAAGAGTATTAACACCAGAAAATATGTAGTAATTATTTTCTGTCCCGCCTTTGTTGATTTTTTTCAGCTGCAGGTAGATTCTAGTTTCTAACTGACAAATACATCCAGTACCAAAAGAGACTATAAAATGATGTTTTATGTTAAGAAAGAATGTTTTCTCATAAAACCTGACACCAAATGACAGAAAGTAATGTCTCCAAGGAGGTCAAAATAAAAAGATTTAGGGGAAAAGAAATCTGATTTAAAATTTTACAGCTTTTGAAAAACAAAGCACCTCAGCCAAAACACAGTTCAAATTCAAATTTGAAATAGTTCATATTTTCCATTAGTTGCCTCCCCTTTTTATAACCCATAAGAATTGGCCTTTTTATGCTGTTCTCAACTGTAATATTTACAAATGAATCATGTATGTTCCTACTGATTACAGAAAAAACTCCTAATAGAACTCCTAGTAGAAACAAGTGTATCACCTGTTTGCTTCCTCTCTTCCTCCTGAACTTTCATCCCCTGCAGCCTTTCACCGAGCAAAGGCAACTCCATTAGATTCATATTCAAAAGAATTAACAGTGTACGAAATGTTATGCTTTCAGAAAAAAAAAAAAAGCAGGGTTTTTACTTGTCTAGAATTTAGAACAACATTATAAATGTTCCTGCTTTTCTGAAGCTGTTATAGGTACAACTGCCAGTATTCCTTTGAGACTACTGCATTATTTCTGCTAGATCTTAGAGAAGAAGCCCAGAGTAATTTATCATCTCTCAATATGACATCTCTCTGACCAACAAGTCACTTAGTAAAATCTCCCAGCTGGTTGGCAGTATTATACGCAAAGAGAGCAGCAAATCCCAAGAGGAAAACAGATCCTTTCCTCCCTCTTTTCTCTTGTCTAAGGAGCATAGATTGCCTGGAAAACAGGTTTTAGGCATCTGTAATTGAATGTGAGATGAACTTCTACAAGCTTTAATGAGGAGTAATATTACTGCCCAGGCAGCAGCAGTTAGAGCAGTGCTCCATGTCCCAACTTATTTCATTAATATTAACCAAGGTTTCCAACTCTCCCCAGGCAACAACGCTGTAGCAGGGAAGAAAGATGCAAATAACTCTCACAGCTACCTAACTAATCACTAGAACGTGCAGTAATAACAAGTATATGGAAGTGATGTTTGTCAGATAAGGGAAATAGGTCTTTTCCACAGGGAAAAGAGCTTTTGTTACTGTGGATACATACAAATCCTTCTGTGCAATATTTTAACATTAAAAGTGTACTTTTCTTGTGTTGCCTTTGGCACTATTAGGAAGAAAAATGATTTGAAATAACAAGAAGGTATTAATATTACAAACTTTGCATTAGAGAGTATAACCAATAAGAAAATCCTTTGTCATGGCCTGCCAAAATACTCTCTTCAATGATAGATTAGTATAACTTAATTTAAAAAGTAAATTTGAATTTAAATATAAGCATACACAAACAAGAAAAGAAGTACCATGAAGACCATTTTGAAGGGCAGGCAAGTGAGGTCTCGAAGGCAGTGGAAGACCTTAATTTGTAAAGTAGCTCTGCAAAGATGTTCAGCATGGGGTTGAGAGACATCCTTAAGATTGTAAGGACCAAATAGACACAGGTACGATATCTGATTCATGCCATCCTTTGAATACTTGCATACCAAACTTTGTGTGGAACAAAAGGGATCTGGAAACCCCTAGTAATTAATTAGAATAATTTTATATGCACACTGCTTTAAAGTTCTATTTTCCTTTCGTAATCTTACCTAAAACAAGTGTTTGGTTTTAGGTAACTGTATGACCACAAATCATTCTTTAGTGAGAATGCTTAGTATTTTATGATTTTGAATCAATATATTTGACACTATTGGTCACTAACCATCATATGTTTGTAATGAAAATACTCAGCATGACAGCTGAAGTGTATCTATCCACAGCATATGGCTGCATGCAAAGTATATATTACTTGTATAGTGAATGTGTGCAAACATTGTCAAAATCTGAGTATAATAGATTAATACTTCTTCCATTCTAGTTACAGAGGGGTTATTTTCTTTGTTATTGTTATCTAATTACTTCCACTATTTCAGAAGACTTCTGGAGTATTATATGTAGGTATTTTTAAAATTACTGTATTTTATCCAGTTTGCCTGCCTTGGAGGAAGGAAGCAATGACCCTGCATAGTAGCTGGCCTGGTACATAGGATATTTCCAAGCACAGTCTATTTCTTTAAGCCACAATTTAAAACAAGACTATTTTTCACCAGTCCTTGATGACTGTCCAGATATTAAAAAACTCTTACAATTTTTTTTAAAAACTCCATGATTTGTTACAGAAGGATTTTTTTTTCTAGCTTAACACATTGGATGCCATTGTCAGAAGTCAAAAGCTTTGCATTTTTTACTGCAGTCATTTGAATCCTTAATTTATTATGAAGTTTGGTAATACTTTATAAAAATGGGTAACAAAATATTCTACACCCTTACCTACAATTCCCATCTTCCAGGATAATGAACTGGGTTTGGGAACAAGTAGGAAGAAGAAGGATTTATTACCAAAAAGTTCCTCCTAATGGGTTATCACATATGTTAGATCTATTGTCAGTTACTGTAGGGCCAGAGTGTAAAACAAAAAGACTCTTGGCTAGAGCAGGAGCAGCAGGAGACTGTGCTAATTTTGCATCTAATCCATGGACTGTTGCGTGTCTCCCACTACTGTGACGGTCTCCCTGTGACCCTCTGATTCCTACTCCCTTCTGAACAACCCTTCGCTCCCTTCTTTTCATCCTGTCTTAGCCCCGTTTTCATCATTGTATCTCCCAGGCAATTTCTAAGAGCTCCCTGACAATTAATTTCTTACCTCCCCTAACCTTGAGAATTGAAGAGTATATTTGAAAATTTCCTTCTTTAAATATACGTAATAAAAATAATTTCTTAAAACACAGTCACATACACATTAGAAAGAATAAATATATGAGCAACAAATAACAATTTTCATCTTAAACCTATACATATTAGTGACTTGGTCACTGCAATGCTTTGTAATGCCTAACCTCTGGAATCTTCCCACAGTATCTGAATCACTAGCTTTTAGTCAGGTGTGGAGACATGAAGCATGAAAGGCATCTAGAAAAAAAAACACTGTACTAAGCTGGAAGCCAACAGTAACTAAAAGTGTGATAGAAAATCCTTTTCACTCTGTGTCAAAAGGAACAATTCTTCCAAGGACAGGCTCCTGTCTCCCCCATTATCCTTCCTCCTATATTTTTATTAGAAAACCAAACCAACAAACTGCCAGGGTCATTCTTTTAAAGACTCTCTCACCTGGGAAGGGGACCGGAGGGCTGGGAAACTAACTCTCTTCTTCACCTAAAGCTCTGCGCGAGGCTCAGTATGGCAAAATTTGCCCAGGTTATAGCCTCTTCTTTCTGCAAGGCAAAACAGCTCTGATGGGAAGGTCTGAAAATATTCCCATTTCCCGAGCAGTTGGACTGCTTTTCAGAGGGTTAAGAAATATAAATTCTCTTGCATGTAAGACTTCAGCTAGGAAAATTCTTTTTTTCCCCCCTTGTTATTTCATTCAGATTTTGGGTTGAGTGTTTCCTCCTCTATCATTAAGCTAGCATCCTTGCCCTCTTCATTCCATTCTAAACCTAAGATGAAACTGTTTCTCCAACATCCTTAACAGCTTTTAATCTATTATTTATTATTAAACCACAGAATTATATTATTTATAGCTTTTCTTGTAAGGCATCTTGGGATGCATTTGTATGAAATGCTATTTAAAATAAAATTATATTGCACTAAAGAACAGTTCTCATTTATTTTTTAATAATTATTTGATCTTGCCTTGATTTACTGAGTCACTAAGGCATCTTATTCCTGGTGATTTAAGGGATGCTGAGAAGTTAAAACTCGTATAAACTCAAATCCTCAGCTAATATAATAGGCAAAGTTCCAATGCAATCAATGGAGGTCTGCCAATTCACACTAGTTCTGTCCTACAGTAGTTTTTAAAAATCTCTCCTCATCTGTGTTTTAAATTACACTTTAGATGCCAAATAATTTCTTTTAATCTACATTGCTTGTCACAATATACAGTGTATTTCTTCCATTTCATCTTACTTAGACAAGTAAATGAGACTGGTTTATTTCTAAAAGCCTTCCAGTTCTGCCTATGATATAATACTACAATTTTGAAATGTTTTCACTGCTAACTCTGCAGGGAAATGTAATAAAATTGAAGCTATATGTTTTGAAAGTTTTATGGAAATGCTTATGTCAAATCATAGTCACTGAGAACTTCCTTATTAATATAACATTACAGTGATCATTCTCAAACACTAGAAGAAGAATATCAAATAACATATACCCATGACAACCTAAATTTTTGAATGAATGAATGATTTTAGGTGCTTCCATTTTCAGACATGCAGCTTGAGAAATCATGGGGATGCCTGATACAGTAAGATTCTGAAAAATAACATAAATTGTGCATGCAAAGAGGCTCTCAGGGTGAGGAAAATACAGTGAGAATGTTGTTCTTCTGTGTATGAAGAAGAAGGTAGGTACCATTTTAAATTTGCCACCAAGATTGTTTTTACATTTTGTAATTAATTTGGCAGTAAGTTGCTACTAGTAGAAATGGAAGAACAGAAATCCTAACCAAGAAAGATCGTCTAGTGATGTAAAGTACTGTTTTACATCTTGATAAGCTACATAGCTGCTTCAGCTGAGCTCTCTGTATCTCTCACTCCAGTACTAATCCTTCACCTTTTTCTCCAATATCTTATGTTAGAAGAAAATATTCTAATAGTTAATAGAATTAGAAAGTTCTATATTCTTTTGCCCTTGGTATAATGTGTCACAGCCTGGCATCAACAGGATCTTTAATTTCATCCTTTCTCTCTAACTTATTATTTCAACTAATATTATTTTAATAGTACTTGTGAATCACAAATATACAATTTACTTCAGGTACAGAATACATACTTCACATGAAGACAGTAAAATTTCCTCATCAATAAAGTTTCTTCCTGGTGAACGTTACTTCAATTTTTTTACTATACTGAAGTACCACATTCAAGTATAGTGGGAGTTGGTGTTTCAATTTAATAGAAAGCAGGAAAGAAACTAAATTGCACCATATATCTTCAGACTGACATCAGTACAAAGATCTGAGGGCTTTTTTCTTCACAGAAAGCATGTTCTTGCCTTGGATTGTTATTATTTCTGCTATGCAACTGGAAACTGAATTTTAAATTAGTTTTGAAAATTTTCACACATTTCTTTCAGGGTTTGCTTTTTTAAAAAAGATTAAATTTCAGTTGGAAATGTTGTCAATTGAGAATTTTTGGGTATGTTACTTTTGTGGGAAATGTTGGTTGCTGGTACTATTTTGACAGGTTCTTTTAATTGGTTATCATCAAATGTAAAAATCTGATAAAAATCTTAGCAGGTCATTTTTCAAGTAAGAAAAACAGTACATGGCAGAAACATGCGTGCAGCCAGTAGCTCCTTTTGGTCTTGCAAATTCTGTGGCAAGAAAAAATATTTTAACTTTTCATATTCTACTTTCTAACATACTAGTGCATTTGAGAATGTTATTAAGTTTAAGATTGTGAGCAAGCCTAATGATAAAGAAACTGGGTGAACCACTAACATGGTAAATTTCAGGAACTAGTAGATATTAACAGCTGAGCTAGTTACCCCAGGGTTCCTTTACAGTAAAAGGAGAGAAATAGGTACCGCTGACATGCACTTCATCTAATCAAAAGCAGAACTCTAAAATTGATCTAAAATTTCCATTCACTATGAAAGACCCTGGGGTGACTAGCTCAGCTGTTAACATCTAAGAGTAAATATCTAGGGCAGGGTACATTTCAAGATTAAAACACTTATATTTAGGTGTCTACATTAAAGTGTCGACAGACATACAGGGTGTCAAGGCTTACATTGTAGACAATGGAAATCTAGTAAACTCAGCTGATGGATTCAAGACAGCAAGCTAAGGAGTAACATGGTGTTTACTTTAGGATCACTTTTATAGTGAGCCAAACTGGTCTTCATGCTCTACTGGCTAAGCTTTTACTGTCTGCTATGGAAGTCTAGTTCACTAACTTATCTATCGAACTATCTATCTATTTAACTAACGCTATCACACAGGTACTTACATATACATTACTTTGTCTCAGACTGAATCTTGCAAGCTGGAATAAAGTTCAATTACCTAAAGATGGATGTTCCACACCATTAAAGCGCCCTTGAGTATACATATTGCTGCTACTGGGCTTCAAGACACAACACAGGCCTGTGCCCTTTGGGAGCAGCAGCTGGAAGCCAGGAAGGTACCTGGTGGCATCTCAAATGACATTAGACACCTGTGTTTAGGCAAACTCTTTGTGTCTTTCGCATTTAACCACATGCTGAATCACTGTGTATTATTGATACCTTTATATTGTTGGATGAGGACTATAGTAAAGGATGACAATCCCACTTCTGAAATCGAATTGTATGGCTTATCTCTGAGAAACCTGAGTCTCAGTGAGTCTAGCCTAGGCTACAGAAAGAATTGATCCGTATGTCTCACAACCAACCTTCAGTATTATAAAAATGACTTTATATATACATATTTTCATGAATTTAAATGATTTTTTTTCAGTAAACTATGCCTAAGTTTCTGCTGTTTGTGTACAGAAGACTGAAAGAATGAATGAACGAATGACTNGATCCGTATGTCTCACAGCCAACCTTCAGTATTATAAAAATGACTTTATATATACATATTTTCATGAATTTAAATGATTTTTTTTCAGTAAACTATGCCTAAGTTTCTGCTGTTTGTGTACAGAAGACTGAAAGAATGAATGAACGAATGACTGTAAATTAGAGCTGTACAAGGCAGCCACACACACACACACACAGAGAACAGTATATTACTGTGGGGGTTTTTCCTGATTTATAACATAGCATATTATTTCCATATTTGAAGTGGGTTTATAACTCAACAACCAAGTCAAATATCTTCTAGCTATTCTGCTTATAGAGAGACAGCTAATTATTTTTAGAAGGAGACAATAATGGAAAATCAAATAAAAGCTTGCACTGCTAGTATATTTCAGAATTTCATATTTAAAGTTCATAGTAAACTGGCACAGTCAGTTACTGTGCTGCAGAAGTAAAGTGTCCAGTTGCATTGGGTACTGTATGGGAACCTTTGACTCTAGACTCCATTTCTATCTTTTCCTAAAGTGCTGAACAAACATTAACAGATTTACAAGGATGATAAGCTTTTCTGGTACACTAGTATAACTTGTAATCTTGAAGTACATGTACATATATATATATATATATATATATATATATATATAAAACATAGCCAACGTTACTTGAAAGCCTACAACTGAGTTGCTACCAGCTTACAACTAAACATTCTGTATGATGGCATCTAAAACTGTGATTCATAAAAATGAATTTACTGAATATAGAGTTGTTAATCTGCAGAAGGTATGGATGAGAAAGAGTGTTTCTTACCAAGTTTTGCCTGCACCTGTTCTGATTTCCATGAAACAAATAATTCTGGTTCAGTATTCTCTACAAACAAAGGTCAAGATGGAGCCGTTGCAGACATGCCTGTGCTAAATTTCAATCAGCTAATCCAGGTAACAATTAGTATAAATATAGCATAGTAAAATAAAATTTGGCAGACTTTTAGTGGAACTAGTTTGTTTTTTAGGTAACTGTCTCACAATGAGTTCTTTGCTACTAGGCAATTCTATATCTGGTACACAGACCAATAAAAATCTAACTCAAGATATATACACACGATTCAGGCACACATTTGACTGGATCATCAATATACTTTTAATTTTGCCCACTGAATGTGCTCCACTTTGCACCAAGTAATTAAATAATCTTTCACCCACAGAAAGAGAGCAAGTGTGAGTTATTTCTCATTTCTTTAGAACAGCCAGCTGGCAGACAAAAGAAGGGGTCCTAGCCCCTGCCTCATAGACAGGTTAGGCAGTGGGAAGCCTACTTTGTGGACAGGGTAGAGGTAAACACCCTGGTGCTCAAAATTTAGCTTTTAGCTATTCAGTTTGGCATAAGCTTAGGAGCATATAGTTAAGTGCCATAAAAACTCTCCTTTCTGTGGAAGACAGAATAGCACATAACTTTCTTAAGATCTAGAGAGCATCTGAGTGATGATATTAAAGCTCTAAATTTTGGACTTAGAAGACCAGCCTGTACCACATAGGTACCTTCACCTCTCTTCCCCTTTTCATCTTCTGTCTGTTTAAACTATTTAAAAAGTGAAATATCTTGTTTAGTCAATCTTCATCTATTGATAGATATTACCACAGTAGCTAATAACAGTAAGAGTTCTATAGAGCTTTATGTGCAAAGCCATAAATTTGGCCCAAAATGACCCCAAGGATGACTGTAGTCTGAAATCCCAAAACTATGTTATCAAAAATATAAGTGTATACTAACTCCTAATTAATCTTTGATTAAAGCAGAACATCTGAAGAGATACATGTGGGAGCAGCATTAATACAAAATTAGTTCTGTTAGATCAGTTTTTTGCTATGCATATAAAATGAATTCATCATGACAGGACACTTAACTTGTTACCAAAATATTTTTAAACCTGACTAAATATATGAAGTAAACAAACAAAGCCACCTGTAGTCTAAGGAGTAATCTAAAGTTTATCACTTAAAGGAAAAAATGTAAAGAGCAAGGTACCATGGTCTGCTTTCAGTGATATCAGAATAAAATCACAGTAGTTACACCAGCTTTATGGGTGCTCTAACTGTATTGCAGTAATGATTACACTCTTCCTTTTCTTATCCCAGCAATGCAAGCAACACTTTAATGTATAGCAGCTGGAGCACTGAGGCACTGACACTCCCTCAGAGGTCCATTCAAGTAATCTCCCTTTCCAGCCTGGAAGACCAGTCTACTTCAAGAGCCCTGAGTCTGCCCATCTGTGGTCCAGAGATGGTATAAGCTGCACAAACTTCCATGGCACCCTATCTCACACATGATGTCCATCTTCAAAAAACTTTGTGGTAAAGATAGGATGAATGACAATAAATTATGTCTCCCATTGCTTTATGCAGGACATGATGGGTTTTGTCCCAAAAATGGAGCAGAATATGCTCCAATAATAATTTTTCCAGCTATTTTTCCTAATTTTTACTATGAAGGGTACATTGCCTTTCCAATTTCCTCTCTTCAAGAAAGTATGTTTCCAGGGCAAAAAGTCTCAAATTTCTTTTTCCAAACCATGTGTACATCAAACAACTGAGTGGGTGCAATATTATTTGTTTACTTGAGAAGTTTATGAATCAAAAGAATGCTTGCTCAGAAATTTCGTGAAGTTCACTGTAGAGTTATAATCCTCTGATAACAAGGAGTAACGCAGCTAACTTTGACAAAATTTTAATTATAACAGCACTGCAAAAGCCCCCACATATTTGACTAATGACTGTAATTGAAACAGTGCTTGCTTTGCTCTCACTATAATCTTACTTCTAAAACCCAAGGAGTCACAGTCATTTGGCTTGTGAAGATATGTTTTAACACCCAAAGAAGACAATGTCAGAAAAGGCAATAATAAATTTGGCTTTAGATTGATAAACTATGTTCAAAGAACTGCCCAAGGTCCAGTTTAACTTGGGTTCTACAAGTCAAAATCTGTTGGCACTAAAGTACAGTTTTCTCAGTGTTCTGTTTGTGATGCAACTGACTCCACCAATAGCTTATTTTAAGGGTGTGTTTGTAAAAGTACCTTGGTATGACAGTAGAGCATATCCTTTGCAATTTTGCCATAAGGTTATATGCTAGTAATATGTTTTACATGATTTTGTGCTCCTAAAAATCTCATATACTAACACCGCTATCATGTTCAAGACAGTTGAAGATAAAGACAATGTTATATTCCGATGTGAATTCAAGGTATTTTCTATGTAAGATGTTTATGAAAATATATGTAGACAACATCTATGATTACAGAAATGCATGTCCTATTTGCAGAGGCTTTGAGAAGGTAGTATATAAGCACACAAATACCAAAATAAAAAATCCTGTAGGACTTTGCCTCCCCAACCTATTCTACTTTTGGTGCTTTGGGATTCAATCGCTGCTTCAATCTGTAATTCAGTGAGACTTGATGGAAACAGATTTATACCCAACAGTGCAGCTATCTAAATACTGAAGCATATCTTAAAGGCTGACTTTTAAGAAATGAAACAGCTCATTATAAAATGTTGGCTCTAAAACACTGACAACCACAATACTTAATGGAAAGGTGGCTTTTAAGACCTTGAAATCATGATTACCACAGGATTGCAGAACCTAGTCCTGCTCTCATCTGAAATAAGTGTCAAAATTCTGCTGACAGGTAATAGGAATCTAATCAGGTCCTAAATCTTCTGCTTAGGATATTGGCTGGGTCCAAGGAGCCTTTATGGAAGAGACTTCAAGGAGTTAATTTCTAAGTCACTTAGAAAATGCTACCTTTTGGCATGGCACATTTTGTACTGGCTTGTGATGGGGACCGAATCTCTAGTGAAGAAAATGGATATGTCTGAAAACCAAACAAGAGCGACAAATTCATGCATGGAAGAAACTTAAAATGGAGGGAAACCAGAGTTGTTTGTTCAGTATCTTAGTGACTTACTGGCTCCCGTATAGATCTGCCCATGTTCTTCCCCTCTTTTTTTCTTTCTTTTCAATTCTGCTAAAAGATAAACTATCAAACAAAAATCCTTCTGTTCAGATTTTCTAGATAGTAATTTGCATCCCTCACCTTTTTTTTTAACCAAAAATATTATATTACAGGCATTCTGGCTTTTGAAGAAGCCAAAATACCAGTGAGCATATGTTATGCAATACATCTAAATCAGTATTTCTTAAAATAAGGTGAAGTTTCTGTGTTAAGAGATGAGAAAAAATACATTTTAAAAATATAGAATATGTATCTATTTTGCATATTCTGTATTATCACTGGAAATGGTCTTCACTTACTTTACTCCATTTAAGTGGAAATTCATATATCTCATTTCATCAAAAAAATAACTGAAGAAGCCCCGCAGAGGTAATATCACTAATATCACCTGCCTCCAGTTAGCCATGAGTAATGTGCACATTTCTTCATTCCTCTCACAGCATGACCCTCCTCCCCCATTACCACTTCAGGATTTTATCCTAGTGTTATTCACTGGGTGTTATTCACCTTGCTTTATGCAACTATACCATGTGTATTGCCATGCTTATTTCACATCCCTCCTATTATTTTCTTTCGTTTCCATGCCTATCAGACTGGTAGATGCAATAAAGACAGTAAGGAAAATCACATTATATTGTTCTTCATAAAAGTTTCTGAAGATATGTGTATGTTCTGAAGCTCAGGTTCTGGTCCTCCAAGTCAAGGCCAGTTTAAAGCAAAGTAAGACTTTATTACATTATTTTTTTCTTATTTCCTTCATTAATCATGACAATGTTCCTGCTGCTCATGAAATTAGTATTTTATGAAAACAAAGATACTTGAGTTATCTTCAGGGACATTTTAAAGTAAAGATCTCATGTATAACTACAATTAGTAATGTATTGAGCAATCTTTTAAATATAGTAACAGTAACCAATTTTTTATTTATTCTGCTTCTAAATATGCTAACTTTTGGAATTGCTCATTTGCGAATAGCCCCCAGAGCTGAAAATTCACAAAGCTCCTCAAAGGCAGGCATTTGATCAACTGGTATTAAGTCCTTCATCAGTAAGGGCTCAGAATTTGCATAAATGTGATTTCTTATGCTCAATAACAGTAAAATGTTTCCTGAATTCAAATTTCAGGTGACGATATTTTTCACTCCTAATGAATTGCCATTAAATTAAATCCATAATAGAGTGGGATATGAGCTATGCTACCAAATCAAAGTGAAAAGGGCCCAGAAAACAAAGAAAAAGGATATGAAGATGAGAAACTGACATGTTTGATAAACCGAGTGACTAATTTTCAATTTGCAAGATACTGCTTGCAATATCTCCTGGCAGTAATAGAAAATTGTGATCAGGAAGTGCAAATATACTACAAATCACTGCAAATTTTATGTTTTTGTTACACTGTCCTATACTTCAGGAACTGTGGTAGTGAAATGGATGGAACTATTTGCTTAATAAAAGAAGTGGAACTTAGCTCATAATACACACATTTTTGGTACTGTGAGCTCTGAAGCAGCTTTAGAAAGAAAAAGCTGGGGAGAAAAGAACAAATATAACTTGTTAATACACTCTATCTATCAAATGCACTGTTATCCAAGAAGACATCACAAGCTGGTATGTATGACAAAGTACATTGAAAAGGTTGTTCCTCTGCAAAAACCAGTTCAAGGGTTTATAAAAAATACTAAGTATTATTTCAGCAGCATTAACTTCATTCAGTTTTCCCTGACCTTGAAAGAGGTGTTCAGATTCTTGACTAATAGAGTCATAATTCTGCATCCTTGTGCAACATTAAAAAATAAGATTACAAAAGTAGTGTTGCATTATAGACAATGAGATAGTAAGAAATCTCAGAAAGTTTTGAGTTTTAGTTAAAAATATTGTGTTCACAAACATTTTCCATTTCCACACTTCCCTTCTGACAGGCAACACATAACTGACTGTTCACTCTCTGCAGCTACATGAACAAAGAATATCAGACTACAGGAGAAATATCAATAACTGTTTTTTTAACATCATAACTCATCTTTCAAAATTATGTTCAGAGTTGAAGATGGCCTATAGGTGCAATGTAGATTGAAGGGTGTAAGTTAGAAATGTTTACAAAGTAAGCAGCTACTCAGACACATAGACTGCTCCAAGCCTGTTATCTCTGCCATATTAATGAGAAATACTGTGTTTTCCAAGCAAACCATTGTCAAGAAGCTGAATCAGTTGTCTAAGGTGTGCTCACCACCACTGCCATGCTTCTGACTGCACACATAACAGGCATATCTAAGAAGGAAGCACACAGAGAGTCTAAGATAAATATGGATGAAAAATGCCGTTATGGCCACTAAAATCTGCTGTTGTTTAGAACAGTGCTGAGACACTGTGAGACTAATTATAGAGGCTGTTCTCACTCCTTCCCTAGCAACTTCCCCTGTTCATGCCTTTTCAGAAAATGACTTGTGAAATCAAGCAATGACAATACAAGGAGAGCTCTGCAGGAACATAACTGGCTAATGAAGTAGAATGTTGTATCAGTTGAGCATTTAGAATGAGGAATTGAAACACTGATATAGAGAAAAAGGAGGAAAAGTGTTTGTTCTTTCAGAAGCTGAGAAGCTGTTTACTATAGAGATTTGTTTGCTTAACCTACTAAGTGACTCATTGCAACAGAGAATTGAGCCCTTCACCTTAAACCATCTTCAGTATAATAGAGTGTAAGAATTGATAGCTGGGTGCTGTGATCCAAAGTGATACTTTTCTCTATAGTGTCAATATAATGAAAGTTTTTTAACAGAATGGGTTTTAAATAGCTGAAATACTCACGTCATAAAGTCTCCACATAAAAGAAATTTACTGAGTACCCTAAACACAGAATAGATAAAGGATATTCAACCATTGTTTGAATAACTTTTCTTGCAAATAAAAAGAAAAGAAGATAGAGGAAGGTAAGGTAAACCCAAAACTTAGTCTTATTCTATATATTCTAAAGAACTGATCATGAAATTTTCTTTTTTACAGAAACAACAAATGAGCCAAAATGAAACCTTAAACTTAATTTTCAATTTGTCTTTTGTTTCCAAGAATTGTGCATTTCATATGAAAATATTACAGAAACACACAGAATCACAGAATAGTAGGGGTTAGAAGGAACCTCTGGAGATCATCTTGTCCAACCCCACTGCCAAAGCTGGTGCACCTAGAGCAGGTTGCACAGGAACCTGTCCAGGCAGGTGTTGAATATCTCCAGAGAAGGAGACTCCACAACCTCTCTGGGCAGCCTGTGCCAGGGCTCTGTCACCCTCACAGTAAAGAAGTTCCTCCTCATGTTCAGGTGGAACTACTTGTGCTCCAGTTTGTGCCCATTGCCCCTTGTCCTGTCACTGGGCACCACGGAAAAGAGTCTGGCCCCATCCTGTTGACATGCACCCTTTAGATATTTACAAGCATTGATCAGATCCCCTCTCAGTCTTCTCCAGGCTCAACAGACCCAGGTCTCTCAGCCTTTCTTCATAAGAGAGATGCTCCAGCCCCCTCAGCCTCTTTGTTGCTCTCCACTGGACTCTCTCCAGTAGTTAGTTCCCTGTCTCTCTTGAACTGGGGAGCCCAGAACTGGACACAGCACTCCAGGTGCTGCCTCACCAGGGCAGAGTAGAGGGGCAGGATCACCTCCCTCGACCTGCTGGCCACACTCTTCTTAATGCACCCCAGGACGCCAGTGGCCTTCCTGGCCACAAGGGCACATGGCAGGCTCATGGTTAACCTGTTGTCCACCAGCATGCCCAGGTCCTTCTCTGCAGAGCTGCTCTCCAGCAGGTCAACCCCCAATCCTTACTGGTGCATGGGGTTGTTCCTCCCCAGGTGCAGGACCCTACACTTGCCCTCATTGAACTTCATCAGGTTCCTCTTCATGCAACTTTCCAGCCTGTCCAGGTCATGCTGAATGGCAGCACAGCCTTCTGGTGAGTCAGCCACTCCCCCAGCTCAGTATACAAACATACACATTACAGGGAAACACTTCAAAATGTTCTGATTCTCAAAAATATACACCATATGATTCTTTGTGTTTAAAGCTGTTGTTAACCTAATTATTGCATCATTCTCTCTCAGTAAACATTTAAACTTTTTCTCAGAATAGAACCATTACCCTGATGTTTTATCCCTCTATTTATGTACTTATATTTAACAAAAGTATCATGTAATAAGATTGTATCAGAAAAATTCTATGATACATAGAACATAGTTGGACAGTATAAAACATTATGAACAATAATAATTCCATTGAAATTACTAAATCTTCTACAATACCTAAGTTTTCAGAAAATAACGTGCTTTTCATTAAAATCTGACACAAATCTTGCAGGAATATCACAATCTGGAACTGAACTGTGATGGTGAAAAATCCAAAGTGCGTTTCCCTAGACATCTGAGACACCTTCCTAAATTTCCATACCTGTCAACAGAAAATAACCTTTGATTTCATTGTCTGTGATTGTGTAAAATAGATCAATAATTTAAGTTAAAAGGTTTATCTGATGTCTGTATTATCTGATTATATCTGACTGAAATAGGCTTTTCTGATGAAGAACATAGGTTTGGTGAAAAGCCCTTGGAGAACTGGACAGGTATGTGATGAGAAAAAATGTAGTTAATAGAATAACAAAAGGAAAGATTTTAATGGTGTTAATTAACTCTTCAGTTATACAGCAACAAAACCTACAGAGATGTAGCTGTACCATTGCAACTTGGAATCCCTATCCCCCAACTCCAAATCGATAAACTCCTGTTCCTTTCCAGAAAAAACAGGCACTGTAATTTGGTCTTCGTTAGTGCAGGTTGACACAGATTGTTGATGACTGGTAGCTATACTGTTAAGATACTACCAAACTGGCACTCAATACAGTCCAGCATTGTCTTGTCTACTGTACTGACTATAGGTGTGAAGGTGCTGGCAGCAGTGGGGTGGAGAACCCATGCTAGAGCAGAGGAAAAGCATGAAGAGGAAGAAGTGACGAAGAGGAGCTATTATGAATAAGCACAACCCCATTCCATATGCTTCTGGGCTGCACAGTGGAGGGAGGAGATGGAGGAGGTAGAGGAGTTGGCAATGAGAGTGAAGTTGTGCCTGAGAAGAGGGAGATGGGGAGAAGTTTTTTATCTGTTTCTCAGAACTGTAAAATAGTTTCGGATGGAAGGCACATTAAGGATCATCTAGTTCCAACAATCCTGCCGTGGGCAGGGACAGCTTCCACTAGTCAAGGTTGCGCAAAACCTCATCCACTCTGACCTTGAACACTTCCAGGGGAGAGGTATCCACAGCTCCTCTGGGAAACATGTTCCATTGTCTCACCATCTTCATCATGAAGAATTTCTTCCTAATATCTTAACTAAATCTACTCTCTTTCAGTTCAAAACTATTACCTCTCGTCCTATCACTACCTTCCCTTGTAAAAAGTCCTGTACCAGCCCTCTTGTAGTCCCCCTCCAGATGCTGGAAGGCTGCTATAAGGTCTCCCAGGAACCTTCTCTTCTCCAGACTGAACAACCCCAACTCTCTCAGCCTGTCTTCATAGGTGAGGTGCTCCAG
>VZSC01019297.1:0-14542 GCA_013398225.1 Steatornis caripensis
AGTCCGCGGGTGCTGAAGGGAGGCCCGCTGGGCGAGATGGTGCAGTGGGCTGACATCCTGGCTGCCCTCTTCCTCCTGGGACACAGCCTGAGGGTCACGGTCTCCCTGAAGGAGCTGCAGAGGTGGGTGCTGCGGTGCTGTGGGTGCCCGGTCCCCCCTGAGAGGGTCTGCCCACTGCATGCGTGTGGGTTGCATTGAGGTTTTGCGTGAAAGCAGGAGGTTTGCGGAGGCTCGGGGGTGGCTTTTCCCCCAACTTTTTTCTCAGGCAGTGCTGGTGCTGTGCTGGTGCACGTGTTGGGTGGGTGCAGACCACCAGCATCACGGCTGAGAGCGACCCCATCCCTTCTGCATCCCAGGAGAGTGAAGAGGATCAGTGCAAACTAAGGCTTTGCAGCAGGGCTTTGCATGGGGCTGATGTGGAGATGTCTGAGGCAGGGCTCTGCCCTGTGCTCCCCATGCTGGATCTGAGCAGCATTAGTCCCCTGCTGTCGGCACACGGCATCACCCGTGTCCCTTGACACCTGCCTAGGGCTGGGTGTGGGAAAGGCTCCCTTTTACCCCGCTGTTCCCTAGGGATGCTCTCTGCGGGGCTGGTGGCCGTGTGGCTGCAGGATGCAGGTGTCCTGCAGGTCGCTGGCTCTTCCCGCCGTGCACGCCTGCGCTCAACCCCGGTGGCTTCGCCGGCGTTGTTTGAGCAGCGACTGCTCTCTTCCTTCCTTCCCTCCCTCTCTTCCTGCTCCACCGTGAGGCCGGCAGCTGGGGTGACTGCCAAAAATAACCTGCATCATCCCTTGCGGGGGGGGGGCACCCACCAAGGAGCCCCCCTTCAGAAGGTGCTGGTGGTGGCTTCGAGACTTCTCGGGGAATTTGCTGCTGCTGGGGTGCTTCCCGCAGAGGGATGGGCTTTTTCTGCTGTGGGATGTGGGGCGATGCAGCGGGAGGATGTGCAAATGGCTACGCTGGGCCACCCTACAAGTGTGTCCAGGCAGCACTGTCTCCAAGAGGGACCAGTATTCGATGGAAAAAGTAAGAGGGAGAAGATAACCACGTGCTGCGTTCCTCTCTGCTGACGCAGTTCTGTTATTACTGGGCTGCTGCTGCCTGTAACCTTGCAAGGTTTCCTTGCCTCCTGCGAGACAGCTCGAGTTGGAGGGCAAGTGCCAGGGAAAATGCAAATTAGGATGGGTTATAAATCGAGAAAAGCCTGCAGCTGCCTCGGGGACTGGGCAGGTTTTGGGCGATGCTAAGCTGGCATCGGCCGCATAATGAGCCGTGCTGAAAAAGGAGTGAAAAAACACAACAATCCTGGGGAAAAAAAAAAAACAACCCAAAACCACCAAAAAAACCCCAACCCAGCCCTGGCGGCATTTAGAATTAATGAACAGAATTAGCTCCCAAGTAATTAACGCAAAAAAATAATCCTGGTCGTAACGTAAAAGGCAGCAGCTTCTCAAAGGGGCAGCCATGCATCACGGCGATCTCCACGTGGCATGCTGAGCTAAATTGACGTGCTAAATAATATCTATGTACTCAAGGATGAAAGAAGTTAATGGCTGGGAAATGGCTGGGAGGGTTGTGTTGTTGTTGTGTGGCTCTTGGTTGTGTTTTTTAATGAAGAGCCTCATGGTGGTTGTTTAACGAGGGGAAGGAGCTGGCTGAGGCTTGCTGGGGGTTTTGCAGCACGCGTTTCCCTCTGCGAGTGACTCTGGAGAGAGCTGCGTTCCTGCCTCTAGTATTTCACCTTTCTCAGAAGCGTAGGAGCTTCGGCATCGCTTGACAGTGATGAGACCTCCTCTTCTGATGTGGATTTGGATGTGTCCCCTGGGATGCCTGGGAACGGCAGCTCTGATTCTTTGCCTTTGTAGCTGCGACGGGGAGCAAGCGAGCGAGCCGGGCTGGTGTTGCACACCTTGCCCTTCTCTCTGTCCCAGTGACAGAAACCATCTCCACCTCCCCGGGCGCGTGTCCTGTGCCTGGCTTGGATGACATTTTAAGTGCTGGACACCCGCGTTGTGGGCCCACCTCTGTGTTGACGGGGCAGGGGCGAGCAGAGGCAGGACGTGGGGCTGTAGCCGGGTCCCTCTGTGCCTTTGAAGACTGAGTCCGGTGTTTGCTGGGACTCTCCTGCAGCCCATCGAGAGATGGGTTAATGCGAGTGTCAGAGGGGGAGCGGGGTCCCCCTCGACGGGAGGGAGAAGCGGTGCTGGTGATCCTGCTCGGTGCTTGCAGACCGCTCATCGGGCCGGTACAGTATTAGGGGTGGTGAGATAAGCCTTGCCCTGCCGCGAGCAAACGGGAGGGTTAGCAGAACACGTGTAATTAATCATGAGTTGTGCTAATAGTTAATCTTGGGAACTTTGTTAAAGCCTCGAGGGGGCTTTCCCTGGAGCCGCACCTTTGGGCAGGGTTGGTACGTGGGGAGCCGGGGGGTGTGTGAGGGGCTGGAGCTGGGCTGCAGGGATGAGGCAAAGCTAAAGCCGTGTCTCCATGGAAGGGTCAGTCCAAGCAATTTCTTATCCCTCCTGCCCCCGTGTAACCTCCTGAAGCAGTAAAGCTTCGCTCTGCTGTAGACCGGGGCTAAATTTGCCCTCTCCCGTCCCAGGTATCTCTTGCTCAGCTTGCAGCAGGGCAGGCACCAGCATCGGGGTGGGTTTGGGGATATTTTGCTCCAGCGGTGTGAAATGTTGAGTCCACATCTTGTTTATTTTTCTTTGGCACCCCCTACTCCTTTCACAGCTCAGAGCTGTAGCTGCTCCCGCCCAGCACAGCCTTCGTGGAGCAAAGGCTGGTGTCCGTAAATTATTCAGCATGGAATAACCTCTCTTCTGGTTTGTTTTTTGTCTCTTCGAATTTCTGAGCTGATTTTTCTATGTGTGTATTGATCATTGGCAAGGGATCACTGGAAGGTCTGCACGCGTACGCTTCAGCCCGTAGTTATCCGAGAGCTATTCATTATTAGCATCTATATTGATTGCGATGCAGCGGTGTCCGGAGGCGGGGGCCAGGACTGGGTCTGAAATGCTGGGGGCGAGGCAAACGAGGAGGAAAAATGGTAAGTCCAAAAAGCTGGTGATGGAGGGCTGGCCGTGAAAACAGGTCGTGAGTGCGACCTGGGTGTCTCTCCGTGCTGGGGGATTCCAACGAGGAGAGCAGCAGCTGCCAAGCGGGGAATGGCGGGGACGTTACAGTTCTTTGCCCGGTTTTGGGGACCAGTGTTAATCTGGACTGAAGCCAAGGAGCTCTGGGGATCTGCAGGCTTGCTCCACGACTCGGCTAGGCACTGCCCAAATGTCCCTGTGAGGTCTGAGATGGGTGCCACTGAGCTCAGCCCTGGTTTTCCAGGACTGGCTTATCTTTTGCCCACTGTAGACCTTAAAGACCTGTGAATTCCACTACCATGTCCTACCAGAGGCTGGTTTTCCTCCTGTAGTCAAACTAAGTGCACGTTTGTCCTCTTTTTGCATTTCCCAGTGAATTCATGAGCTTCTTCTGATGCGTCTTGATAGGCAAGGGGTGAAACACGAGATTATCTGGGGGCAGGTGCAAAGCGTCGCTGGGCACGTGCAGTTCCTCCAGGAGGAAAGCAAAGCTTCGAGCTGCAGCAGGGAGCCAGGAACTCTTTTCCCTTGGAGGTTTGTGCTGGGTGGGTTGGGGCAGTGGAGGGAGCCGGCAGCATTTTGAGCCCTGCCTTGAAGCAGGGAGGGAGGTAGGATCCCAAATCTGAATGCAAACACTTGATTCTTGTTGAAGACCCCGTGTGCTGCTTTGGTCGCCAAAATGTGCTTTCAGGGAAGTGAGAATCGAGGCCGGGGTGTGTGTGTGCGTGTTGCTTGGCAGGGGAGGAATGGGAAGTGCATGAAAGACCTGAGCTGGGTTGTTAATGAGGCAGCTTAGAAGGAGATGTTGGAAAATTACAAGCAGCGCCTTTGGAGCGATGGCTGCGCCGGTGCGAAAGCCGCAATAAACCGAGCCTCTTCCTCCCAAGTGCCTGTGCCCCAGGTGCAGGCAGGGAGGGATGCGCTCAGCCTTTTCCCCCGGGAAGGGGGCACAACGGGCGCTGCAGTGACCTCCACCTCCTACTCCTGTCCTTAAGTCATGGGAATGGTCACGGTGGCATCTCCAGCTGCTTTTGCAGGGCTAAGGGAGAGGCTCGGGGAGATGGGGGTGCGGTGCTGCGAGCTGCCGGAGCCGCGGGGAGTATTGATCTCGGTGACGCTGAAAGGCGCTTTTTGCAGTGGTCCCCTTGAAATGAACTGCTCATAAGGCAGGACAGAAAGTCGAAGAAAACAGGATTTGATGCCTCTTGAGATCAGCGCTTTACAAAGTGTTCTCGGAGCTTAATTGCACCGGTGTCAAGTCCTGGACTCTAGAACCGGCCCTGGCAAGGCACTTAATTTCAAGCATGTGCTTGTATCCCGTGCTGGCAGCCCTTTCCTTGCAAGCAGTAGCTGTGGCCAGCGTCTGGTTTGGGCAACAAGCCGCTCTCCGTGTGCCAGGGTGGCACGGATCGGCTGCGGCGGGGCTGACACCATGGCAGGGCCAGGACCACAGCAGGATGAGGCTCAGCTCCCGCTGCCGCTGCTCTCCTCTCATTATTGCCTGGCACATGCTTAATTATAGCAGCTATTTTCTTGTGCTTTCCACAGTCACCGAGGTGTATTCAGGCTGCAAAAAGGGCCATTCAAATGGAAACACGATGTCCAGACGAAGGCATTTCTAATTATTTTCTGGCAGATAAAAGCCATCTTTCTGTCTTGCATCTGTTCTCATGAAAACCCACGCGATGCCCAGGCTCCAGGCTTCACCTTCCCTCGCCAGTTGGCAAATCCAGTCCCGACATTGTGCGGGCGAGCCAGGAATTGCTCGTGGAAATAGCCAGAAGAGACCAGGTCACGTGCCGTCCTGATGGAGCTGCATGGCGTGGCCGTGGGATTTATCAGCTCCGCACTGATGGGGAGGAAACCTCAGCCTTTAATGTAGCATCAGATATTCCTGTTATGGGAGACCAAGTGTTTCTGTAAGCTGTTAGGGCTATTGAGCTGTTCTTTTTCTGGCCAGGCTTTGATGTTCGTGCTGAGACACAGTTGCGTACGGGGTGCTGCAGGCTTCGGAAAGGCTGGGTGTTTGGGGTGTTTGGTTGCAGGTCTCGGTGGGAGCTGAAGGTGATGCCCCTGATTGTGGCCACTCAACGGCTGCAAAGCCGTGCAAAGACAGAGGTGATGAAGACTGAACCAAGGGGTTATACAAATGCTGGACACACCGCTGTGGGTCTGAGCTTTGTTGGGTTCTCCGGTCTGCAGTTTCCAGCAGATGTACCTTAGGTGATGGGAGAGGCGGGGATGTTGGTGGGTACAAATCGGCTTTGCTCTAGTGGTTTCCATGAAGATTTGGCTAAAACTGTCCCTTTGCTTTGAGCTGCTGGAGCAATTGGGACAGCAGGGAACAGCCCGTCTGTCCGAGGGTCTGTCTGGGGGCCTGCCCAGGCGCCACGAGCACATGAGTGCTCAGCTTCTGCTGCTACCTGGAGGAGCCCAAGTATTTATTTCTCTTTCCTGGGAAGCTTCTTCATTATTTACTGAATTTCTCACCAGAAAGAGTTTGCTGTGGCACCCTCCTGTGCTTCCCCAGGGTCTGACTCTGCCCGGCCGGGAGGGCGGCTCTCGCCGGAGGACGGTGGATCCCATCACCTCCCCTCCTCCTCCTTCCCTCTTCAGCCGGGTACAGCTGCTTGCAGAGATGCAGCCGTGTAGCTCCACAATGAAAAGCTGGGTACATCGAAACGAGACTGCAAAAGCTGCTCCCTTTAATTACAGCAGCTTCCCAGCACCTCCGAGCAGGCGGCTCGGAGCTCTGCTGGCAGCAGCCACGTGAGGAGCAGGGATGAGCTGCCCTGCCATGGTGAGGAGCAGCGGGGAGGGATTTCTTCCACCTTTTGATGGTTTAATTTTGTAGGAGAGGAAGGTGTGTAAATTAGCAGGAATTACCGAGCTGTTAAATTGCACTCCTTCATGAAATACGTTTATTTTGTCATGAAATATGTTTATTTTGTAGCCAAATGACGACTTGCTTGCTGGCTTCTTTGCCATTGGAGAACCCTGTGCTTTGTCACATAAAGGTTATCGCAACCTTGTTAATCACTGGGTAATTTATAAAGAGTTGATCTCCCTGTAGGGGCCCAGAGCCCCTCTGGGCTGGCGAGGTCAGAGGTTTCAGCACACCTGGAGATGGTCCAGCCAGGAGCCCCTGGATGGAGCCCAGTCTGCCGCCCCGCAGGACTCCCCAGTCCACACTCCCCGTTTCTGGAGGCTTTCAGTCCCCTTATCAGATGCAAGGCATCCAGCAATCTTCGCTCCTCGTGGCTTATCTTTGCAGCTCACAAAAAGTGCCTTCCTGGGGATCTCCTGGCATAGGCATGGCTCCTGACAGAGCCATGCCTGGGACCCGCTGAAGCTGCTGTTGCTTGGACGAGCAGCAAAATCTCGGCGTCAGCTGTCTCCTGGGGGCGTGCTGCAGATGTTTCCAGCGAGTGCCGTGTCCTGCCGTGACGGGAAAACAGGGTTTTGTTGAACCTTGGAAATAAATAAGTTGATTGCTGAACCTCGCCCCCGGGTGGGTAGGGCTGTGTCGCACGGGATCCACGATGGGCCAGAGAAACTGTCCAGACGTGCGTTGCAAAAGTAAAGCCATTGCAGGTGGCTTAAAAAGCAAACTGAAATTGCGTGAAAAAACTCGCTTTTGATGTCATAGCGTCCCTTCTAGCAGGAGGAAGAGCTGGGAGCAGACTATGCAATGGGGTGTTCATCTCCTGGGCTCTGGTTTATGCTTTGAATTGCTCATCACAGCCTTGTTATAGCCCCCGCGGAGCTGCCCGGGCTTGGTTCCAGCACCTTTCATTCCTTGGGTAACGGCCTTGTGCTTGCTGGGCTCTTGTAGACAGGGAGAAGCCAAGGGAGCAGAAATTTCCTGTTTTCCCTGCTGCAGTCCGCCTTGCTGCTGACAGCAGATGCAGGCAGAGAAGATGCAATTAGATATAATATAGGATATTGGCCCAGCCTGCCAGCAGATGCCCACGAGATCCATTTAGTGCTGGACTTTTCAGCCCCGGGAGTGATAACGTGGAAGGAAACATTGGGTTAATTTGAAAATAGGTCAATGGGATGTGAAGATAACCCGCAGTCATCTGATTTCAGAGAGCCTGCACCGTGCTCGGGAAGGGAATGCGTCCCCTGGTTGATTAAAGTACCTATAAGGGGAAAATAGGAGGACAAGGAGCTGCTGGAGATTTATTCTGGAGTAGGCACAGCTGGTGGAAGCAGCTGGTGGAGAGGCGAGCTCGGCGCTTGCATCCGCTTGGATGGAAGCCGCTTCGGCTGCTCTCTTCTAAAGAGGAGCAAGGGCTGAGCATCGGCACGAGTCCTGGATGTCGGGATGGGACAAGCCACCAAGCCATCTACCAGGACCCTGGAGCTGCTGAGCCCGGGCACCAACTGGCCACCGGTCTGGGAGGGGAGGTTTCTCCAGGAGCTGAGATCAAGTGGTTTTCGAAAACAAATCTCTTGGCCGTGCTGGCTGATAAGGCGGCATTTGCCCTCATCAATTTTATTTGCGTAATTTCAAGCACCATTAATAGTACATGGCACGAGGAAAAATCAGGGAAATTTCACTCCAACCATGAGTGAAATTGGGTTTAGTAGAAAATTAGTTGACTTAACTGGCAAATGATGAAAGCTTGAATAAAGAATGTTTAAATAAGGAGGAATGAAAAAAAAAATCCCCCCCTCCCACCTTGGAGGTACAGCCTGGATTTGCATGATTGGAATATTAATAATCAGCACTGACGAAGTATTTAGAAAGAATAAGGGGAGTAAATGACGGAGAGGTGCTCCGCTTCAAAGACACTGGTCCTGCTTTTAGATCTGTTCCTGCCTCGCAGCCTTGGTGCTCAGACTATAAATGGATGTGGCAAGTCCCAGACACCCGGAGACGGGACGCGTGGCAGGTTGCGGTGATGAGGGGGTGCAGGGGGAGCCAGACCTGCCCTGCCTAACGGGTGGAAAGTTTTTTGGAGGCTTCAGCATGAGATAAGCTGATGGCTGTCTCCTGCAGCCCCTTGTCAAGCTTGGTTAGGGCTTTTTAAAATTACAGATGATTTTGTAATACAGCGGCTTGTGTGATGCCTACCAGCGAGAGGATGGAGTACGCTGCAAGAGAATGGTTACGGTCTGGGGATTTTTAGTTAAAGACGAGGTTTATGGATCAGCTTTAGTCAAAATTCAGGGGTGGTTTGAGGAGCAAGGTGCTGCCTGGCTTGGGGCGTCAGCAGGGACGCGCTCATCCTCCAGCAGCAAAGGTATCGTAGCTGTTGAATGCACGTTCCTGATGACTGAGGAACAAACAGTACGCGTGCTAGCAAATGTGATATTTAGCATTGTATCTCTCTGCAATCCTTGGGGTTTTTGCTGGCTTAAAAATTGCTCTTCCCCTTCAGCCTCCCCAGGAGGAGTGGGTCTCCTTGTTGCCCTGTTTATCGTACTGAGGTGGCTGTTTGGAGGTGAGAGCCTTTCTATTCCTGCCATCTTCCCTATCAGCCACGTCCTGTAAAATTGTGCATAAAAGTGATAAAATCTGCTGCCTGTTTCCCCTGCGGCCGACCCAGCCAGGCTGCCCTCAGCTGATGCTTCTATTGCTTGTGACAAGAGCAATGAAGCAGCTGCAAACACAGCTCTTTGCCTTAAATTGAAAACCTGTGTTTTTCCTGGCTTTGGTGAGCAATGTGGTTCCATGTTTACTCGCTCTCTGGAGTCACGGTCGTGGTCAGGAGTTTGGAGTGACCGTTCATCGGTCTTGGGTCGGGATGGGCCTGGAGGAAGGATCTTGGTGCCCAGCGCTCAAGGGCTTGCAAGCCATATCGGAAGAGGGAGATACGGCCGTGGGCAGACCCTTTATCATAGCTATCGTGGCCAACCAATTTCACTGGCTACCTATGACCCTTCTGATGTTGTTGGCGAAGACTAGCGAGAGATTGGAGATAACTGTGTAACCTGGCTGTTCCCTGGCTGGGAGAGCCATCAGTTTCCTCGGCAAGCAGCCATGGGGTCGATAGATGAAATGCTGTGCGTAGTTGTAGGTCTGGGCAAGAGATGAGGTTCTTCTGGAAGTGCTCCTTGGAGGATGGACCCCCGTGGACTGCGGGTCCGTTCGAGCTTCAGGTAAAACCCAGGTGGGGCTGGAAAAGAGGATTCCCAGGCTCGGAAGGGGAAATGCGGAGAACTTAAGAGAACCAGTAAGAGAGGTCACATAGAGTGAAGGCTTCAAAGCCTGGAAATTTAAAACCTGGCTGAACCATTTATTCCTAAGAAAAGGGAAAATACTTCTAGGGATGGCTGGGATAAATTCCTATCTCCAGATAGGGCTGGGAGTAAGTGAAGAGCCCAGAAGAAAACAAAGACTGACGTCTTGGCAGGCAGGAGCTAAGGGTGAGATTTCACACTGTCTGAGCTCAGACTTGCAAAATAAAACATAAATTCCTCAGGCCCATTAGAAGGACCGAGAAAGAAACAGGGTGACTGCGTGGTGGGAGTGGGGCAGAGCCCGGGTGGACCAAATGAGCTCAACATTTTGGTTTTCCGTGAGGATGTTGTTGTTGCTCTTTGGGTATGAGTGGGCTTTTGGGGGGTGAGGGATGATTGTCTTCAGGAGGGCAAAAAATACAAGATCATTGAAAGTGAGGGGTGGATAATTTGTATTTCTGAGCAAACTGGCGCTCAGAAATCACAAGTACATGTGACAAGGATTTTTGAGGAAACCTGCTGAAGCTGGAAGGTGTCACAGGTTTTTTTTTTTCCCTGAGGAGGAGGAAACATGGTCCAGACAAGCAGATGGGCCGTCAGGCTGACATCAGTGGTACGCTTAGCGGAACAGCTTTGGAGAGAGGGATTCATCAGTTCACAGGGTAATTGAAAAAAGGAAGGAGACATGCCGCGGGTTTACCAGCCTTGTATCATGCCAGATTAATCACATCTCACCTCGGCAGCAAGGTAGCTGATGGTCTTGATAAAGAGGTTGTAGTCGATCTAGTTTATCTGGATTTTCATAATGCATTTTATCCGCTGGAGGAGGGAAGAGGGGCTGAATAAAGCTCTTGCGAGGAACCAGCTGAAAACCCACTGAGCGAGACGCAGGGTCCGGCTGCCCCGGCTTTATTGAGCTATTTCATAAACGGGACAAAAAGTGAGAAATATTAATGAAATGTGCACAACACCCAAGTGCAGGCAGTGCCACCCGAGTCAAGGAGAAGCTGAGGGTGCTCCGAGATGTGATGGGTACCTGCAAGGACTGGAATAAGAGCAACGGTGCATGGTTTGTGCTGGGAGCGCTGTGGGGAACGGGGAGATTTAGGTGAAGACGGAAGCCTTGCAGGCGGGGAGGAGGGGAAAGCCACGGCTCTGCCAGTCTGTCGCTGATGCGATTGCAGTGAAAGCAAACAAAATCTGGTGTCTTCGACGAGAGACATGGAGGGGAGTGTGTGTGTGTCGAATGAGATCCTGGGGAGCCCTGGCTGGGAATGCTGTGCAGAAGCCTCAGCATCCATGTGTGAGGAGCAGGAACTCAGCGGGAGCAGGTGCAAAGATGGGGAGGGACAGGGACTCCTCAAAACCTCAGATTTTTGGCCCAGGAAAATAAAGGCTGGGGAGAGGAGAACCATCAGCCTCCCCCTCCAACAACTAGGGAGCTGGTTGATGGCCCCTGTTAAGCACCCAGCAGGGAAATGAGGGGTTGTGTTGCGGGCTTGTGTGGTGCTGAGGGGCTGATCAGTCCCTCCTGCTTCTCCCCAGCCACTTAGGGGTGCCGCCAGGACGGGGAAACTGCCCCTTGACCAATCCTTTGCCTTTCGACCTGATTTACACCGACTACCACGGTCTCCAACAGATGAAGCAGCACATGGGGCTCTCCTTCAAGAAATACAGGTAAGCAAAGCCACTCCGTTCTCTTACTCTCCGCTTCATCAATGAGCAAGCAAAGACTAATTCTGATGACCTGCAAGGATAGCACCCACGTCCAGGGAGTCGGACCCTTTGATTGCAGCTTTGATTTTTGCCTGGCTCTGGCAGCTGCCGCTGTGCTGTGCCTCCTGCTGCCGTGCCACGAGTCGCGCTGGAGCCTCATGTGTTTAAAACAAAACCTGATTAAAAGAGACTGAATTGGGGCGGGGGGAAACCCGCGCGTGTGCTTCCAGGTACCGTGCCTGCAGGCGAGGGTGGGCGCAGTCAAAGCGAAGCGCGAGCCTTTTTGACTTGCAAGAAGCAGAGCCCCGTCCCTGGCTCCTTCGTCATCAAGACAAATGTCATCATCCCCTGGTACATCACCGGCCAGGAAAATATGCGATTTAATTTAGTGCTGATAGTCCTGCTATTTATTATGTTTTCTCCCATCTCTTCGACTATCCTGCACAATTTTGTTAGGGAGAAAAATGACAAGCAGTGTTATTGCTTTTATTATAGATGCGTTTGCTCTCGCATTCAGCTTGTTTTGCTCTTCCCTTGCTTGTTGCTTCCCTTCTCTGCTCGGTCTTGTGCGGGTAATGCCTGCCTCAGCATTCCCGGGGTATTGGGAAAAGCATTAACAAGTCTTCAGGAGATAAATTATTCTGGCAGCCGTCAGGGAGATGAAAGCCCTGCGAGGGGAAATTGCACCTTACAGGAGGGAGTGTTGTGTTGGGAAGGGCTGCTCGGCGTGTTCCTGCACCCTCTGCTCGCAGAGCAGGCAAGGGGCGAGCTGCCTGGGGACACCAGATGTCCCTGGCAGCGGGACTGTCTCAAACCCAGGTCCTCGGGTCCTGTCTCCTCTCCCAGGTGCCGCGTCCGGGTCATCGATACCTTTGGGACGGAGCCGGCGTACAACCACGAGGAGTACGCCACGCTGCGCGGCTACCGCACCAACTGGGGCTACTGGAACCTGCAACCCACCCAGTTCATGACCATGTTCCGTAAGTGAGGGATGGGGGCATGGCAGGGCGGTGTCAGGGCCTCACAGGCACCGCCGAAGCGGGTCTCGCCTGCTTTAGGAGGTGACGCACGGGCAGTGCCGTCCTCCCCGGCTCCGCTGCTGCTTCCCCCTGCCTGCCCATTGCCGGCAGGGAGCTCCCAAATCTGCCTGGGAGTCTCTTGGGCTATAGAAATGTTCCAGGGAGAGAGACCTGGCTCATTCCTCCGTGATGTGTTGCTGGCCCCAGCACAGCCAGGGCCAAACACAGGACACAGCCAGGAGCTTCNACGAGGAGTACGCCACGCTGCGCGGCTACCGCACCAACTGGGGCTACTGGAACCTGCAACCCACCCAGTTCATGACCATGTTCCGTAAGTGAGGGATGGGGGCATGGCAGGGCGGTGTCAGGGCCTCACAGGCACCGCCGAAGTGGGTCTCGCCTGCTTTAGGAGGTGACGCACGGGCAGTGCCGTCCTCCCCGGCTCCGCTGCTGCTTCCCCCTGCCTGCCCATTGCCGGCAGGGAGCTCCCAAATCTGCCTGGGAGTCTCTTGGGCTATAGAAATGTTCCAGGGAGAGAGACCTGGCTCATTCCTCCGTGATGTGTTGCTGGCCCCAGCACAGCCAGGGCCAAACACAGGACACAGCCAGGAGCTTCCAGCTCCCGGGAAGGGAAACACGGGGTGATTTTGGTTGCAAAGCCTGGTTTTATTTCAGCTGGAGTTCTACAGGTGAGAGGCAGCTCAGTGATTCGGATTCGCCTGTGGCATGGAAAGGAGATGTGCTTGTCTGAAAGGAGGCCAGTGACCCGTTGGGTGCTGGGTAACCCAAACATTGCTTTTTCCTGGCCGGATAGAGCCCCTTTGGCAGCCTTAAAAATGCAGTACCTTTTAAAGAGCTGCTTGAGCGGGTTGCAAAGCCTGTGTCTTACGAGCTGCTCGCATAGGGGTTCGTGCCATTTTTCCTCCAAGCTCCAGCAAGGCTCTGGAGCTGGGCTCGTCTCACTCCCTGTGCTGCAGCGGGGCTGCGTCCTCTGCACCGCTGAGGACCCACAAACCGTCTGTCCAGCCATGTGTCTTCTCCCCTTGGTGTCCGCAGCTCACACCCCTGACAACTCCTTCATGGGCTTCGTGTCAGAGGAGCTCAACAAGACGGAGAGGCAGTTCATCAAGTCCAACAAAGTGAGCAGCATGGCGGTGGTGTACGGGAAGGAGGCCAGCATCTGGAAGGTGGGCGTCCTCGGCGCTGCGCGGAGCAGCCACGCGGGCAGGGGCAGGCGTAGGCAGAGCCTCTGGCTCTTACCCTGAGCTTTCAAGGCACAGATCTCGGTGTATTTATAGAGAAACATCCTTTTTTGTAGAGGGGCAGCGGAGGCTGCTGCAGTGATGTGACATGTCCAGCGTCTCTGAGCAAACCAGGCAGCGGCCGGTGAGACCCCGGCCCCTGCTCTTTGCTCTGGGTGATGCTTCCTCCCAACAGGCTGCTTAGACTGAGGGTTTCGTATCAGTGATTTTATGTATTAATTGCAATGACTGCCACTAGGTGATTTCCTGTGTTGTGATGGGGACGGTTTGTCTCTGCTTTGAAGTGCCCCCCTGGGAAAGGGGGCTGTGCTGCCGTCCTGTGCCTGTAATGGCCAGGGGACAGGGCTGGGCAGTGGCGCGGGGGCTCTCGCTCCATCCTCGGTGGGGGCCAGTGCTGGTCCTTGCTGGGACCCTGCACTCAGCGGTGTTTAGTGCATCCTGGCTGAGGCCACCTCTAGGCCATCAGACGTGGGGTAAAACCCTTTGCTCTCTCTCCCGGCCCCAAGCTGCTCTGCCAGTGAGCAAATAATACCGCCAGCCCCCTGAAACATCCCCCTGCATCTCCTGTGGTGGCCAGGGGATGTGGGTACCCCCCTCTCTCTTATCCAGAGCTAGCCAGCTGCTTTTCCTTCCACACCTTAAAAAAAGGGAGCTAATCTCACTGTCTCTTGATTTATTTCTTTTTTTTTTCCCCTTTGTGCACCACGTGGGGCTGTTCCAGTTGCAGGTACTGTACCGCGCCAGCCACTGCTGGGCTTTACCTCTGCACATCTTCTTGCAAGAGAAAAGATTTTGTCGGGGTCGACTTGTCGTGGGTTCAGNCAGGTACTGTACCGCGCCAGCCACTGCTGGGCTTTACCTCTGCACATCTTCTTGCGAGAGAAAAGATTTTGTCGGGGTCGACTTGTCGTGGGTTCAGTCCTCCCAAGCTGCCAGGATGGATGCAGGTTGATGCAGCCGGAGGCTGTATTCCTGTCCCATCCCCACCTTTCCTGATTTAGCGTCCCTACCCTTGCAGGGATGCCTGTGGCAGGCCAGGATCTGGCCACGCCGTCTCCTCCTGTTCATGGGTGTTTATGGCTTTTCCATCACCCCCGCATCTGAGACCAAATCCGCCAGCATCCGCGTAGCTCGGGGTCTCCCCAAAACCCCACTGAAACCCACTAAATCTCATTTTAGAGGAACTGTAACATTTTGTCATCTTTTTCTACCGTTTACTCACCTTTCCTTACGCAGAAGTTTCATTTGAGCTTAG
>VZSC01019301.1:0-23339 GCA_013398225.1 Steatornis caripensis
TCCCTGTCCTTATCTTGACCCACAAGCCTTTCATCCTATTTTTTTCCCCTTGTCCAGCAGAGGATGGGAGTGATAGAGTGGTTTGGTGGGCACCTGGCATCCAGTCAAGGTCAACCCACCAGAACTCCTTAGCCCACCTAGTGGGCACGAGGGACAAGGCTGGCCTTGTGCCCTACCCAGTCCTCCAAGACTATCCTACCATCCACCATCTGCAGCCCTCATCTTGTCTGACAGGGCACGTAAAATAGATCCTGTTTCATGCTTAGAAGCACCACTGTGAGGTTTGCAGCCCAGACCTCCCATATACACACACTCTGACTGAAGAAAACAAGGAACCGTAAGGCCGCAGAAGCATCCCATCAGGCCCAGAGAGGACTCAGAGTCAAGTGCTTTCTGACATGTATGCAGCCACAAATGACTGATGGGAGAGAGAAAGGAAGCCGAAGGAAGCCAGCAGTCCTGTCCCCTCACCAGGTCGCAGTTCCTTTTCATCAATGTGCAACTCCGTGCATGGTCATTTGGCTCATTCTCAGGCTCTTTATTCCATTTAAACTGATGGCTTGAGGATTTTTCCCCAAATAGAAATCAAGCACCAGAAAGCAAACTTGTTTTTTTTTCAGAGCCCATAACCAAGTTATTTTGTATGTTTCTTTGCTGTGAATAGAGCCAACATCCAGTGATAAAAGGTCAACTTGAAAATGCATTCAACTGTTCGCTACTTTAAAAGCTCATTTAAGGCAGTTAGTGTTAGGAGCTGTTAACTAATGGAAAACTGTACCACTATATAGGTCCCTGTCACGACAGACATTTCTTCCATTGTTCTTTAATGCTCTTATTATATGAACCTTTATAAACTAATAGAGGTTATTGTCTCCTCCTGTTTATTCCTCACTGCAAATATTAATGAAGAATGTTTTCTCCTCCCAGGGCCTACACAGAAACAAAAGGGAAGCCAGGATGGTAACAGGGAAGACCACCTGGGACAACTTCACTTGTAGAGGAATAGCAATGGCCCAAAGATGGAACCTTCCAAATCCTTGTTCTGAATTCAGATATAAGGTACAAAAGAAAGAATCTGTTTAAATGAGAGGTAAACAACTTTTGTAATACCACAGGCCACTAATCAAACTCTTCAACTAGCAAAGATCCTCAAGGCCAAGGCTCAGCAAATTCATGAGAAGGGAACTCCAGGAGCAGCTTTTCATCAGCATACAACCCTGGTGCCCTTGGAAACCATTTTGCAGTCAGCTGGGCCTGCAGAAGTTTGCAGTGAGTACCCAAGGCAATATGATGGCATTGACTTCTGCAGCCATCTCAACCCATTACATTCCTTGGGTTTTTCAGCGGTCCTCATACCAACGCAGTGCTGCTACCACTCAGCAGATACCACTGCATTTCAGCTGCTCGTGATGTCCCAGCCTCAGGATGTGACACTATACTGATATGCTAAGACTAGAAAATACAGAAGCATTTTTTCATAGGAAATTCCAGAATACCAAAGAGAAAAAAAAATCATTCCGAACCAGAATGGAAGCCAGAATTTCCCAGGGAACAGAAGCAGCTAGACCAAACACTGTTAAGACAACTTTGAAAGCAGGTCATATCTATAAAGCACAACGTGTAGAATACTAAAACACAAAATCCAAAGGGAAATACAAAGAAAGGATAGTTGAAGCTGACACTTTGTAGTTTCTGACTCAGAAGAAGAACATACTAAGTTTAGAGTAATAAAAGGTGTACGATACCATACCGCATGCAGCATGAGCAGGAGAACAGAGATCTGGTCTTGTGTTCTGCTCTTGCGCCTGCTGTCATGGAGCCAAAGCTAGTGAAGGCATGAAGAGGGAGCAGGTAATCAAGGGCATAGATCCCACTGTGGCATCCAGACTTTCTCCTTTAAGACAGGTAGAATGTAAAACTTACACCAATGTTACAGCAGAGAAGCCCTGAAGACTAACTTTCTACTCATTCCGATAGGTGTTGGATCAGGTTATAGATACAGAAATCAGCATCTGGTTTACTTGCATCCCTTTAGACTTAGAATTAAGTATATCGAATATACAGTATAATTATGAAGAAAATATGATAAATAACAGCTTATGATCTCCTTTTTATGTATGCTACATTTCAAAAGTGCTTTTGTATCTTTCTTTGGTGCAGTACAGTACACAGTAACTGAAGTACACTTACCACATAATGGAATTAATTATACTCTGAGTTCAAGAACAGAGCTAGTCCAGTGTTCCAGAAATGCTGACAGCAGGATTAGTACTGCAATAAGTTACACTCTCAGCTGGTAAACTTGGATAATCCTATAAAGCAAAACTCAGGAACACCCTGATACAAAACTAAAGTCAGCCAAAAGAAAGAGTTGGGCTCTGGCTCACAATTAGTAGGAGAGTTTCTTAAGTTATCCCTGCTACCCTTAGATAGTAATCTGAAATAGATCTAGTGTCAAGTTATGGATATCCAATAACTGAGTTCATGTAACAGCTCTGATTTTTTTTAGATACCATTTTAAAATTAGAATTGTACAGCAAGAAAGACACTGGCTTATCTGCCCTAGTCTGGTAGACAATCTTCCCAAAACAGACTCAGCGTTCATACCTGGTTACTTGTCAAATAGAGAAACAGAAAGAAACAGAAAGGAACAGGAAACATCTAGTACATAGCATTAAGCAAAAATCCAGAATCAGCCAACATTAGAACCGCCACATTGTTCCGTGTTAGAACAAAGATCCACGAAGCCTAGTATTCTGTATCTAATAATATTGTATCTGTGACAAAACAAAGGACAGGGCAAACATGTTCACGCTATGTCTCCCAGCTTCAAATAATTGGGGAATCAAAGATTTCCAGAGTCAGAGTGGAATCCTCGTATTTAATAGACCTGCACAGACAGTTCTTCTGCAAACTTATCCATGTGCTCTTTAAACCCAAGTAAACTCAGCACCCACAACATCCTGTGGCAAGAAGTTCCACAGTGTAACTACATGTCATGGTGGTAAGGAGCCACTTTTTGGGTTTTTTGACCTCAAACAGGCAGTATCACACTTTCAGTCACATCTTGAATTTTTATAGTGGAAAAATCAGTTAACCGTTTATTCTCTAGTTATTTTTCCCATACCGCTAATGATTTTGTGAATCTCTAGCCACAGAATTCCTGGAATTATGCAGAGATATGCTGTGATCCACCTGCTTACAGAGCTGGCTAGGTACTCTTACAAAAAAAGTTGCTGAGGATCAGCCAAATTGGTTTCTGTTCCAAATTACAGTTATAGTGATGGTAACCTAGCTTTACTTTATTGAATACTGTTTTCTTCTTTATCTCATCATAGTTACTGCCAATTCATCTTCCACTACTTTTGCATGACTCAATAACATTTCAAAGTGTTGGCAGACAGTATGCTGGCTTGGTTCAACCTCTTTGAAAAAATCACTCCTACAGAGCAGCATGATGCAGATATATGTAAGGTAGGTCCACTTCTTCAAGAAAATATTTGGCTTTCAGAATTACTCACAAACTGTCCCGTCGTGGTCTGCAATCTACAGCACAGTAGAGTATTAACGTTGAAATCAGGCAAAATAACAACATACACAGGCTAGCATGTGAGAACAATCAGCACTGTAATACATATAGTCATACCTTTTGATGACAGCAATTTTGTCATTTTTTCACTTCTGCAGTCATTTCTCCAAGGTGGAGAAATAAAACACACAGCAATGAGAACAGAAACTGCCCCAGTGGGAGTTTTGTCAGGAAGTGTGTTTCTAGCTTATGACTTAAGACACTGAAACAATCCTCCATCTTTCTTGCCAAAACTTGGGTTTCAACGGAGGTCTTCAGACTAACATGGCCACCACTATCACAACGGCAGAGTAGTGGTGGGAAAAAGAGAAAGGCTCAGGTATTTGCTGCTGTGGCTAAAGGTAGAGTTTGAGTTAACAAGGTTCTTTTCTTTTTCTCGAGCTTTCTTTTCATGGTCTTAAGAGATTTGTTTTCACTGTCAATAGATTTGTTTTAACTTTCTGATCCATTTTAAATATTTTTAAAACAATTGTCCTTTGTCTGCTCATTGATTTTTTCTCATTTAATCTTATACAAGCTAACTCATTCAGAATGTGAACTCCACGTATTATTCAGGTCTCTATTTGATTCCTGGCCTCTGAAGTAACACAGACTGTCTTCATAGTCTTGCTGTGAGCTCCCTAGACTATTCATTACCTGTCTTGCATGGGTTTTTACAGAACTTAAGAAAATAGAACAGTGATCTCAGTAAGGGATCTCTAACTACCCCCATAATACTATTGCCATTTTAACGGGCAATTAACTAAACCTTCAGCATTCAAACAAAACCAGAGTTTATTCCCCTCATCAGAAAGGCCCAGCTATGAACACCTTACCTATGTGACTCCCAGCCTCTTCACATTCATCATCTCATTTTATTTCAAATGAAGTCCTGTGTGTGCATGTGTAAGTTCTTGCTAACAAACATACTGGTTCCACATTCAACCCTAAAACATGTACCAGCAACATAAGATTCAGAAGCATTTTATTCTTAGCAAAGAAAGAGAGGTCTCTTCTGCACAACATTGATTTCTCTGCTAAATACCCCAATTGATAACGTCTTTATTACAAAAAAACCCAAACAAAACCAAAACAACAACAAACAACAACAAAACCAGAGATGCTTTCCTTGATTATCTAGCTAGATACGAATTTCTCCAGGAAAGAAAGATTAAAAGTGTGTGTCAGTGCAGCATATTTAAAACAATCAGAAACCTGTGAAAAGGACAGGTCTGCATTTTGTCTAATCCTGACTTTCATCTTGATAGTGAATGAATTGAAAAGCAAACAAGAAATGAATACAACAGGCAAAGCCTAGTACTTTAGATCAGGAGTAATAAGCTAAGCACCTTCCCTTTTTCGATAAGAGATTCAGAAAGCAAGTTCCACTTACCTCTCATTACAGGTAAATGGGAATGCATTCCCTTTTCTGCACAATAACAGTCCCGTGAAAAGTGCCCACAAATTGCAGCCATTAGAGAACATCAGATGCTTTCTTCCCATTGCCATTCACTTATCTGGTACCCAAATGGCATATTTTCACCTATCAATGTAAAGCAACATAAATTTTCAAGTTACCATTAGTTTCACTGGCAAAAAAGGGGGGAAGGATATTATTGCGTTGAGACACAAACTAGAAAGATTTGTTTTGTCCTTGAAAACTTCTTTACAAAGATTTGTTAAACTAGGCTAGGGAAAGATCCGCATTCATATGAAAGTGGGAAGAATAAAAAGCTTGCTTTACGTCTCAGTGGCAGATGAAAAGTGTTGAGTGCACAAAGATATAATCAAACCTTTCAAAATTAATCTTGATATTTGGGTAAGAGACTGGAGTCTAACGAGGGGTTTTTGTGATTTGCGTGAATCACAAACCTTGCTACCACAAACCAGATTTACATTACTTTAATCTCCTCTTTCACAGAACAATCACTGACTTCTATCTAAAAATACTTTTTGAGGCATAAGTTGATTTACCTACGTGGATATTCATACCATATCATTACTTGTTTCTCTAAATCCGTAGTGGAGTAAAGATAACTGATGATTACCTGTTTGTTGGGAGAAAGAAATACCTCATGCTCTTGTGAAAAGCACTACATTATCAGCAAATTATAGGAGGAACAAAGTCCCTCTACAGAGGTAGAGATACAGATAATTTTTTGTAATTTTCATTTTAATAAATCCTTGATTCAGTCCAATAAGGTTAACCCTATGTTCTCAAACAATAATCTGTTCATGATCAGGCTGCATGACTCTGGGCAAACTGCTGAAACTTGAGGATACTTCTCATGTATAAAACATGACAGTATACTTATATAAATGTAAGTATTATATAAACATAAAAATAATATAAATATATAAACATATAGATTAAAAACAACAGCTGGAAAACTCAAACTCACACTTTTCTAATCTCATCTCTCAGTTGAAGTCAGAGGAGGTAGAAATCACACCCTAGCAGTCTTGGAAAGTCTCAGATTACTGAACTGCTCAAGGAACAACTTTCAGCTACTATAGAGAATTCTGATACCTTATGCAAAAGATAAAAACAATCTAGTTTTAAAAGTGTATAAATGTGCACATAAAATAATTTTAATAAGAATTAAACTTCTATTCATGTTTTTCTTTATGTGTAAAGTCAGACCTTCCTGGCCATAGCCACAAATTCATACTTGGAAAGAACTCTCTCTCTCTACATACTTCATGTGAATCATGAAGTGCCAATTTCACATAAATTAATACAGAAGGAATATAGTCACATAGTCCCAGGTTTGTGTGTGACATTGTTTCCTTTGTGTCCGCAGACCCCTCTATCAACCTTGACAAATGTCTTCTCATATTGGGAAGATGGTACCTCTCCAACCTGAAAGACTGCCATGTGCCTCCAGTGACTCTGTTGTAATCAGGAATGTCATTGCGCTGCAGCACAGTACCCTCGTTCAGATTCACAACAGCAAGGAACAGATTGCCTTAAAATTCTACTAGCACGGACTTTGTATAGGCATCCATCTGAGGGCAGGCCGCAGCACTCAGCTTTGGCTGAAATATGCAGCGTGATTAGAAATAGTAACAAAAAACCAGAAAACGATAAAGACAAAAGAGTGGGAAAATTAACGTGAATGAAGAACAGAGCCATACAGGAGAAAAAGCGTAAAATATTATCTTTCTTGGGTGCGTTTCCACAATAATGTTCTATCTTTAGTTTAAACAAGACCTTTCTCCACTGCATTTCCATAGCATTATTCTATCTTCAGTTTAAAGACAATTTTTACAGATCTGAATAGTCATATAAATGATCTGCTGCTAATCATTTATTGCTTAGCAATAACAATTATATATGACTTGTTAGCAATTCAATGGCATCTAATACTGGGATTCTATTCTGTACAGTTTTTGCTGGCTGTTTATTCATTGCATGCGTTAAGTTTGTTCTTCTCTTCTCTCTTTTCCATGAAACGTGAGTGTATTTTCATTCCATTCAGTCAAGTGATTCAAACAATCACAATCAAGCCAGAACACTCTTTGTATCCAAACTTTTAAAAGTGGTTTAAGCAATTGCTGCAATGCAGTGCAGATGAAATGGCATGCGAATTAGGTTTTATGAGGCCATAATAGTATTTAG
The DNA here is from genome assembly GCA_013398225.1 of Steatornis caripensis. Taxonomy (NCBI): domain Eukaryota; kingdom Metazoa; phylum Chordata; class Aves; order Caprimulgiformes; family Steatornithidae; genus Steatornis; species Steatornis caripensis. The sequence goes on from VZSC01019301.1 coordinate 7,191, forward strand.
AGACTTCGATGCATTCATCAAGAACTATATGAGCAAATCGTAAATGAACTGTATAGTTACAAATCCCCTGGAGGAGAGAATTTCCCTCATGACCATTTGCACACTGCCTATATTATGTTCCATGGATCCACATTTGTTAAAAATCTTTTTTCTGTCTTCTTCTGAAGTGATATCAAGCTGGCTTGCTTTGAAAAGTTACGTGCAAAAGAAACCACTCTCATGCCAGATGTGATTTGGAAACAATTAGAGCTCACACAAAAAATAATTACTATACTGTATAGATAATTACTTACCACTTACGAAGTTACTTACTTCCCAGTGAAGAACACTATTCTGTCAAAAATGAATGTCAAACATGACACTTCCAGATACACTGAGCTTAATTTAAATGCATCAGATGCAGGATGGAATCTGGAGCGGGACAAAGTAACTCCACAGCTAGGTAATTCAGTGAGAACAGATGGAAAGTAGGTTCCAGTCCCTGTTGTACTTGATTTGAAGCACAGGCTGAAAGACACAGGTCTCTCAAATCTCAAGTAGATGACCAAATTATGGCATAGTTCACTATTCTTATCATTCGGAATATTCACTCTCCTAGGATAATCAGCTTCTCTCCATTTATACATCTTTATTTCATTTCATGCTAAACATTTGGGTTTTTACATTTTCTATGAAATGGAATCACTGTGGTTTTCTCGTCTGTGCCTGACACATTTTTTTAAACTTGGCTTCTAAATACTTAATGACATTGGCAATTTGTGAAGAATAAGAGCCAATATTCAGCTGTTGTAAATCAATGTTGCTGCAACGGTTTACCTGGAGGTCCATTGATTCGTAGCAGTTGATCTTCTGACAAATGTGTCTCAGTCAGAGAATAGACAAGACAATGTAGGACCTCAACACAGCAAGAAGCGATATAATCACATTGTGACAAAGCCTAGTAAAAAAATGTATCTTGGGAAATAGCTGGACAAACACTATAAACCTCCTCTGTTTATTAAATAGAATGAGACAGCTATATCTAGGACTGGAAGATCATGCAATATTTATTCCTTCCTTTAATAAACATTGATTATAGGCTTGGTGGCACTTCCTCTGTTCAATATCAGATAATCTGTGAATGCAGATTTCCCCTTTATATATGCTTCAGTATTCTTTAGACCCATGCCATCACAGAAAACTGAACGTGTGGTACTGAATGTGGCTGGAAAAACTCTTTCTGCATTTAAAACTAAGCTGGCAATACTTAATATGAAATAGACACAAAATCAAAGAAAGGAAAAATTTCTCCAGGGACAACCTAATACCTTGGTCCTAGACAAGACAGTCCAGAAACCTGGGGTGCCAGCCCAAGTATTATTGTTGGCTAATATGCCAGTAATTCCTACATCTGTAGCTTCACGAACTTTTCCTGATGCATACGGGGAACAGTGTTATGGGTTGCTATGACTGTTGACTTGTGCAGAGTCAGGTCCTGTCTTGTCATTTTAAATCACAGTCATTTTTATTGCATTTGCAGTGAGGCAAGAGGATGGCAAGAAGAGAGAGGCTTTTACTCATTACTACCGATGTTTTTACAAAATTTTATCAGAATCAGTACTTGTTCCGGGGATTAAAATTATGCTATAAATCCCCAACTCTTCTTGTCTTCCAACAACACCACCTTTAGTTTTATTTCAATCTTCTGGTATGCCCTCTGTCATTCATGAATCTTCAAGGCAACTCAAATAGCTTTGGTCAGTTGTCGAGCAGAGACAAGTCGTCATCAATCTTAAAATATCAGATACATCTAAGTACTGCTTGGCCTGGTTTACCGCCCTAAAGGCTGAGATTGTCTTCATTTGTAGTTAGTATTAATTGTGAAAGATTGCCATTGAGCTTTAAGCAAAGAAGGATACAAAAGAAACACCTTTTAACATATTTATCCTCAGGGTCAGCAATGGACAAACTTTTCTTGTTCTTTGTCTTATCACTAACGTACTTTTTGAGTGATTTCCAGTTACTTTTGATGTCCCTCACTAACTGCATCTCATTTTGTTCACTGACCCTTCTGATTTTTGTCTCTGCCTACCCACATTGCACTTTGAGACTTGTCCCAGCTACCTGATCTGCACTCCAACCTCTGCGTTCTTCTTCCTTGTGTTAAAGGTCAATGAAGAACTTACGATTTAGCCAAGTTGGTTTCTTTCTACACTTGTCTTTCCACTGTACTCTTAATATCATTTCATCAAAGAGTTTTGAGCTATCCTCACCTCTTTTTTCCTTCAGATCTGACTCTCACAAAGTATCCTATGAACTTGCAAAGACTATTGAAATCTACCTTCTCAAACACCAGTTTTGATTTTCCTGTTTATTCTTTGCCCCTTCCTAGTGGATGAGAAATACTGTCATTTCACAATCAAATCCATACACTTGATATACATGTTAATTTCCAGTTACTGAAAAAGTAACTGCTGAAAAAAATACTTTTATGCATTTTGGTTTTGAAACATACCTAGTAGTAAGGAACACCTTCTCTCTCACTCTCAGAGTACGCTTACACCGAGAAATTCCTTGCATGTTGCTTGCCGGCCAGCGCTCATACATAGCCTCTGAGAGCTCTTTGCAACTTGTATTAACCGTTGCAGCCAATCCCTATATCTACACTGTACAAGAGGAAAGCAGACTTCCAAAGAGAAAGACAAGACCAATTTAACTTGCTTCCTTCCACTGCTACAGATTTTGCAACAAAAGCGTGAAGATTCACAGTCTGCTCCTTGGTTTTCCATGCATGTGTAGGCACATTGAACTTTTGAAAAATGGTGTGATCTTAAGCAGCCACGGACTTGTGTCATCAGTATGAGAAGGATGGAGTAAAAGGAAACAATTAAGCTCTGCCAGATGCTTCAGAGCATTCTGAGGCATGGGATAAATTCACAGCTCTAAGAATATGAAATATTCATGTAGACACAATTACAAGAGATTCCATTATTTATCATGTCCAGTCATTCATATCCTGTTACAGAAAAAAAAATGATATTTTTACTGTCTAGTCCAGGAACTACCACAAATTAAACTAAGCAAAATACCTGTGTGGATAGGAGAGCAACAAATCTTGCATTAGCTGAACTTCAAACTCACCCTGGCATCATCTGTTGACTCCAACCTAGTAGTGTAGGCTAGTAGTAACAACTGACTCGGGTAACTAAAAATTATTCTTCAGAATATTGTTTGATTAAAACGTTACTGGTTCCTGGAGCAGAACCTAAATTGCTTAATGAGACAACTATCTTCCATATAGAGCTTGCAAAGAAACTGGTCTGCAGCAACCAGAAAGTGGAGAAAGCCATCTGAAGTCAGCATTGTGTTGTTTTGAGCATATAAACAATGCAGTACAAAAGGACAAGGATGTATTTTAAATTTTGTCCTTCTCAGAAGTGGCAGAGAGCTGTCTTCTGTAGCTTGGCATCTAGAGTCCTTTCCCTGCTTCTATGTGTGGACTTCATCTCAAAGCTATGAAGAAATGTTCATATTCTGAAGCACAGTAAGAGAAGGAAAGTCAATGGCAGAGGTTGTAAAATTTGTATGTGGAGAGGTTGTATATAGTCTGGATGTGGCAGTAATACCCGTTCTTCTTAATCTTTTACTAGCAAATACTTCCAGATACATTAAGCCAAGGATGGAGACCACAGTCAAGTGTTATGTCTTGTAGCCTGTACCAGACACAAAGCAAAATACTATTCATCGACAGAAAATAACTACATAAGACTAAAAGAAGATAATTTACTGCTTTTCTGGGAGAGAAAGATGAGCCCTGTCTTCATCATCCTTGGGCTAGCAAGCAAAATCAAACTGATCTGTGAACAAATTCCTCCCATTTCTCCCCCACTTAGTACATTTCACTGCATTAGGCAATGATATCAAACTATTTGTCATTGTCCCTATAATCAGCCTGCTGTTAATAATGTTAACCAGCAAGTCAAAGAACCAAGAAAAAGGTGAATAAAACATTATATTCTACTTGAGAAAAGGTTCAGGGGTAACAGCAGAGCTCTTACAAAAGCAAGGGGAAAATGAGAGCTCTGCAACAACAAGCTGTGGGGAAAGAGCACAGATAAATTAAACATATAGGGATTTTTCTCCTGTGACTCACAACCCCCACATTCAGAGGTGCTCAAATCTTTCCAACAACATCTGCAACATCTACAGCTTTTAGTGACCTTATGAGAAATGCATATGAGTGGATATGCCTTGCAGCGTAAAGTCTTACAGATAACTAGTTGACTAGGGCATATGTTTAAGTTTGTTCCAAAATGGCATAATGAAACACCCTATCGATTTCCTACCTCGTTACTGAGCAGTATACTAGACAAAATGTATAACGCATGATACTATTTACACTGCATCTATCTTCCCAAGGAATTACTACTGTTAGGAGAATGTTTTTCATTTTCTTGTGTCTATAAGTCTGTCCTTTGAATACTACATGTTTGTTTTTCTTGTACAATTTTGTACTTGGAAAAAAAGATCCTAAGTCCATCTTAACAGTAAGTGTCCTCAGGGCTATGGAAAAACAGATACAGCCAAAAGCCCAGCAAAGCTTCTACAATAGCAAACAATAATGAACTGCAATATTACCTCTAACATGAGTATACAACGATGTTATTAATCTCCTACACTTCTTCTGGTATTGTGGTTTTCTGGATAAGGCATAAAGCACAGGCAACACCTCTTTTTCACTATTTTCAACACCAAAACTATGATTCCACTGTGTCAGCCACTTCAGAGACAACATGGTCATGCTGCAAAAATCTTATTCACTTTTGGAATACCTGTTATTCATACTCAAGGTTTGTGTGCAGCCTCTCATAAAGCATGTTGGAACCTTGTCAGCATTTAAAACACCTCCAAATTTAAGAATGCCTACCGAAGTGAGGTTTTAGACTAGACCTATTAGTAATTTTTAACAGTATAATAAACCAAATCAAGCAGAAATGTTCAAAAATCTATAGATTCAGAAGCCTCAGATCCATCTTCACTTCACTATATCAGTGTCAAAGCTCCAACATGCGTATATCACTGCAGTAAATTCCTTGTAGGCCCCTAATTCACTGGGGTATTCTTCAAAATAACTTACTCTAGCCACGTAGTAGCAGGCCTCAACAGGGCAAAATATTAATAGCAATAAAGTCTGGTTGAGGATTTTTCCTTTCATTTTGAACAAAATATTTAATACCAAACACTGCAAAGTCTGTAAAATAGCAACCTCCTTGCAAAGCTCTCATTTCCATAAATCTTCCCAGTGCAGTTTACTGTGAAATATCTTGTACTCTCTGAATAAATGAAAATCCATTTTGACATGGAAAATCATGTATACAAATGTTCTGCTTAAGATGAAAAAAGAAAAAGATGAGGAGAGAATCAGCCCCATGAGCACTCTTATGATCTGGAAATAAAACACGGTGCCAAGTAAACCTCAGTTACCACCTTCCCGCACACCCACACATACGTGCACACCATTGCTTAGCCTTCATGAAAATTTCTATTTGCCAGTAGTCTAAAGGAGCAGGCCCTTAATCAAAGTATCACCGAATCTTATGTTAGAAATAAAAAAAAAAAAAATAGCTAGCATAAAATGATGGTACACAGTTCAGCTACTCCACAGAGCAGTTTGGAAGGATCTGTAATACTGTGGTTGCTGATATCCTGACAAGACAGGTAGCACAGAAGGCATCAGTCACCCTGCTTAGCCACGAACTAAGCTGAGGAACACCATGCAGACTGTTGCCAGTCTCTTTCTCCTCTCTCGGAGGAAAGCTTCTCATCATGCTTCTAAAATCAGAGAAGTGCAATCTGCTTCTGTCCTCAGGTGCAAATCTTGTCTCTCAGCACTCAGGTATTGTTTCCTTTATCAAACAGGCTCTTGGTAATAGCCCACAATGACTGGCATGTTGTCCCACTACTGCTAACCTATACATCATACGGATTAAAAAAGCTACCGAACTGCTGAAATAGGTCAGTCTGGCCAAACACACAAATGCCTGAAAAACAATTCAGTTTAGCCAAAAGTGAAGGTCTTTCAATTCAGAAATACTATTACTTACAGAGCACATAATTAGCAAATAATGCGCTCACTAAATCTATAGTTCAGTTGTTTCATACTTACACACTCCGTGTGTGTAAACACAGCTGGGATAGATAGGATGAACTACTTTTTCTCTCCAAGGAGAGAGGCCATCAAGGGAGCTAGTTAAAAAAATGACATGTTGCACAGAGGAAAGTAGAAATATAACTCACCCAAACTACAGCATTGCTGAAGTATTGTAATATGCTTGATCCATGCTTGGGGGCTTGGGCTGAAACACTGTTGACTGTTGAATAAGAGTAATGAATCAGGCATATCATAATAAAGGAAAGCAATAGAAACATAATGAAAATCAAGGCAAAACTTAAATAATTAATTCGTACAAAAAAATCTTAATTTTGTACTTCTAGCAAGTTAACACGATTCTAAATAAACATAATCATTTGAATTTCTGTTAGTCATATGAAAGGTTCTTTTGGTTAGTAACAAAACCACAAAGAGGTAAATATTCACCAGATAAATGAATATTCGGGAGTTATTATCTCTCACAAATACAAAAAGCAAATACATTAAGATCTACATTTCAATTTAATGTGCACTTCTAGTAATTATCTTAATAGCATTATTTTAAAAATGAAAGGATTGGCTTTGAGTAAATTCAAGATAGTGATTCAAACTCATAAGAGGAAAGAGTTTTAACACAAAACCAACAAACTAATCTGAATTCATCCCTCTACTATGTTAAAATATGCCGGAAGTATTAGACACTGATTAATCTGAAGTGTGGACCTTATGTTCAGTAGTCTCCTAGGATTTGGTGGCTGATTCCACTTCAAAATGTCTTGATCAAACATCTTATCATCATATTAGTTATGGCTCGAGATGATAGCATGTTTTCTGATATACTAGTAACCATCTTGAAATCTTCGCCCCTCACAAACCTGAAGAGATTTAACACAACTTTCCTGGCTGCAAGCAAGGATTTGAGAGTACGTTGTTCATGACCTGAACTTTTCTGTAAGGAGAATGTCACAGAATGCCAACCCATTCACTGCAATCAGTGGTATGTTCAACAAGAGCGTCATCAGATCCAACACTACACGTACACTACTGAATATTTCAGGTATGGATTATCCTGCCCAAGTACCCAACAACCACTTAGCAGAGCCCACGTACATTCAAGCAGTGGATGCTCTATTATATTGCCAGAACAAGAGGAGAATGTGTACAGCTCTTACAAAGCTGACAGTTATAATTTATCTTTTTTGCTATTTTCCCACTGGCATTATCTCCCAAACAACACGCTTGTATGACTGGCCCCCCACACGAGGTCACACTGGGAACCCCAGCATCCTTGTGAACAGCTACGTGTGGGGCACGTCACTGAATCACGAGAAACAAGGTACTGAGCGTACGTCACCATGCAGACAACAACCGCCATCAGTCAGGTGGGGATGCAGGTGGTACAGCTAGGCTACAGGACACCCAGTCTGCTTCTCTTAAACACTAAACAGCAGGTTCCTAGCGCTCTTAGCTCAGTCCACCTCCAGCAGTCTGCTCCCCACAGCCTTTACCCTGTTCCCTAGAGCTACCGCTACAGTCTCACCACTCCTTCACCCTCACGCTCTGCTTAAGCTTTGAGCTGGAATTTCTCACCAGGCCCTGCCAGCCCACACTTTCCTCAGCCTCCTCCCTGAACCAGGTTATACTGAAAGCATAACCCACTGACTTAACGGCAGAGCTATTTTATTGACTGCATACAAATGGCAGACATCCTCTTTCAGCCTCGATGGCTTATTTCAGTCTATGATGAAGTATAGGGAGGAGGGAAATCACAAGAAAACAAAAAGAAGCAGTGTGCATTTCCATACTTTGAGTAGAAATACACAAAGGAAAAGACAATGCAGTCACTGTAGTTCCCCTCCATTTTACACACTTCCAACATGAGATATTCTGTGATTCTAGGGAGGTACAGCCAGGACCTTGGGCTAGCTCTTACCCCGAGGAATCTTTTGACAGAGCTCATTTATTTGGCCTAAGAGCACGCTAAGTAAAACACAACATTGGTAAGGTGTTAAATAACATATACATTTGTATTAACAAACAGTGAACCTAAGACACCATTACCATAAAGAACAATCCCACTAATCAGTCTTCGTTAAGTTTAGGAAATCATAGAATCATAGAATCATAGAATGGTAGGGGTTGGAAGGGACCTCTAGAGATCATCTAGTCCAACCCCCCTGCTAAAGCAGGTTAGCCTAGAGCAGGTTGCACAGGAATGCATCCAGGCGGGTTTTGAATATCTCCAGAGAAGGAGACTCCACAACCTCTCTGGGCAGCCTGTGCCAGTGCTCTGTCACCCTCGCAGTAAAGAAGTTCCTCCTCATGTTCAGGTGGAACTGCCTGTGTTCCAGTTTGTGCCCGTTGCCCCTTGTCCTGTCGCTGGGCACCACTGAGAAGAGTCTGACCCCGTCCTCTTGACATCCACCCTTTAGATATTTGTGAGCATTGATCAGATCTCCTCTGAATCAACCTGAAAACATACTGATTTAAATGCCTCGTAAAGCTGTGTCTTTAATGCCACACAGCCCTGTGTAGAACAGCTGATTTTAATTTCAGACTCTACTCTGAATACAGTAAATCTTTTTTATTTAGAAAATCCTAATTTAGAGAGAGACAGCCAGAAACAATAAAAAGTGAGCAGCGTATATATCAAGATTTGTCTGCTTCCAAAGAATTATTCCCCTCAGTTATTCTGTCTGGGTGATAATTCTTGTCTATCATGCGTGTTCTTAGTTTCCAGTGCTTTCAAAATGCATATATACCTAATAATTCCATAAAATATCTTAATTTAGAAGTCTTCCTTCTGCATTTTTAAGGGAAGACAGACCCACTAAGAGACAGCTGAGAGGTATTTAAAGTAGAGCTCTGAGTTAACTGTCTCTTTTACCGCAGCCTTTGAATAAGTTGGACAGGTTAAATCAATTTGACCTCCTGGAGGCTGTAATTCAGTTACGGTGGTCACAGAGGTAGCTGTTTCTGAGCACGGAAATACCAGGCCACAAAAAGTTAAATGTTATACTACGGAGCCTCCTGGCTAATGCTTTTTTCCTGCCACATGGCAAGTAACCCTCCTCCAGCACATCCAAGAGACATTGCTGAGCAAGCAATCAGTAAAGGAACAGCCTTGTCAAAAATGGGGAACATAGACTTCATCCAGTGGGCAATCCCTAGGATCCCCCAGTATCTTCTCTACAACACTCTTATACAAAATTCCTTCCATTGGCTCACTGCAATGCAGTCAGAGTTGTTGTCCAAAGATCACCATTATTTTTTCATTCCATTCTAGCCATTCAAAGCAGCTATGCAGCATCTACACCTTCCATGGACACTTCTGGCTTTTCCATTTAAATAAGAATTGTCAGAATAACAATTCATATTTCGCACCCAGATTAATTCAATTTCCTTCTATATTACAAAGTATAATTTAACAGCAGAAGTGAAATAACAAGACTCCAACTGTCCTATCCACTTATTTCTCAAACAGAAAGCCCCTATCTCCTCTGAAGGACACAAAAAAACCTCTTATTGGCTGTCCAGTCTGTCTAGTGTCAAATTATTTCGCTATTTTAAAATTCTGTTTCTGGTTTTAGCATAGACGAAAACACGCAAATGTTTGGAGCACAACAGGCTAATACATCGCACTTGCCATTTATATAACTTCCTTTTGGGGATTTTAAATTGTTTGAGAAATGTTGATCAGTCAGACATTCCCATTTCACAGGACAGGACTCTTGAGCAAACAGTATTTCCTACAGTATTCTGTTATTGCCACACAGTGGAAAAGACACTTTTCCTCTGGGTCCAGGTAGCGAGGTCCAGAGCACATCTGAAAAGTATAAAGTATTTTGAAAGGTACGATGTATTTCCTTTCTGTACTAGGCTATTCTTCTAATAAATTAATTAATACGTACATTGAAGTGTGTTGGACTGGTTTCTCCTACATAAATATTAATTATGGAATAAAGTACAATTATTGAAAACCATGAATAATCCCATCTGTGTAAAAGAGATTCCAGCACTTGGGAATATGTATTGTAGTTTCATTGACAAGAGTGCTATCACGGCTGCTTTCTCAAAAAGAGTATCTGAGGAAGCAGCTACTTCAAGTCTGAATTGCAGACAACACAAGCTCTGTTCAAAGCCTCTCCTCTAAAGAAGGGAAAGGACTCTCCCGAGGTGCATGACATACATCTAAGGGAACAACAAGCAAGAGAAGCTGAATGAAATTTTGAATTTTAGACACTAAAATGTGACAAAATCTGGGAGATCACAGCCCTAAGGTCTCAAAACAGCAAAGAACAAGTTCAAAGAACAAGTGGTCTTTATGAGTGTCATGACGGCACATTTAGGGATATATTTAAAAGCGTGTCATCCCTCTCTGGCTAACAAACCACATGTACAGGGGCTTAAGCAGATGCTTAAATACCTCACAGGAGTAGGGATTAGGAGCACACTGCTAGGAATAAATTCACACACCTTAGGCACAGCTAGCACAAGTTGTCATTTTCTCCTTCCTTCTACATCGATACATAACACTTACTCTTTATTTAATATGTGTTTTCATCCACTTTTAGTTGAAATGTACGTGGCAAAGTAACATAGGTATGTCACAGAGAATAAAGGAAAGGGAAGATGAGTCCTAAATGCCAAACCATTCCACAGGCAGCAGGCATTAAACATTTTTCCCATTCTTCACGAGAGAGTAGTTACTGTATTTTTATTTCGTGCTTGTCAGCATAGGCCTTGATCTTCCTACATTTTCAAACTCTACCATACCTCTCAAAGTACTGCTGAAATCACAGAGAATTTGCTAGGAACAAATACTTTACACGTCTTTTTGACATTTTCTTTCTAGTACTTTAATTTCCATTTTCAGTTTTTCAACTTGCATGAAAGCCTCTATCCTTTGGTCAATTTGGAAAACATATAGCCAATTTCCACAGAAAATAATTGAGTCTTTCAGAGAGCGAAAAAAAACCAACCAAACAAAAACCATACAAAAAAGCAAGTGATTTGGGATTGAGCGGTCTCTTAGAAAGCGACACTGGATTTTTCTCTGTTCCACTACGCCGTATCTTCTTGAAACCCCAGGGAACCAAATTTGAAGACATCATACAAGTAAGTTTTCCAGTTGATCTGTAGGGAGCTTATGTACCAACTGCCTGAATTTCACGGGGTACAGGCTGAAATGTGATTTTCTAAACAATCCAATCCTACTCCCAGGAAATGGGATTTTTTTTCCTCTTATTGTCCTTCTTCACACAACTGCAGGATAATGTCTATTCTAAGACAAGGAGTGAATTTACATTAGTGCACATACCTCATACCAGGAGTACACTCGTGAAACAGACTTCCTGACCACCCCCATTCGTTGCTGTTTGCTGCAGAGCAGTCTGTGAGTGTCCAATCATCCTCAGCACCAGCTCTCCTGATCTGCTTCTACTGGACTCTTCTTTAGGTCTGATATATTAGTCTGATATCTCTTCAAGACTAAGATATTAGTTTGAGGCACTGCTCTGCAAAAGGAGGTCTGAGGACCCAAATTCCTTATAATTCCAGGCAGCACTGCTGTTCACTTGCCCAGGACCTAAATTTCTCCCTCAGTTTTCTGGGTTGACTCCAAGCAGAGTTTATCTTCCTGGCAAGTGGGATGTAAATTAGGTGAAAAGAGACTAGAGTGAAAGCATTTAGGTGATTTGATAGAAATTACNGGAGCACACTCGTGAAACAGACTTCCTGACCACCCCCATTCGTTGCTCTTTGCTGCAGAGCAGTCTGTGAGTGTCCAATCATCCTCAGCACCAGCTCTCCTGATCTGCTTCTACTGGACTCTTCTTTAGGTCTGATATATTAGTCTGATATCTCTTCAAGACTAAGATATTAGTTTGAGGCACTGCTCTGCAAAAGGAGGTCTGAGGACCCAAATTCCTTATAATTCCAGGCAGCACTGCTGTTCACTTGCCCAGGACCTAAATTTCTCCCTCAGTTTTCTGGGTTGACTCCAAGCAGAGTTTATCTTCCTGGCAAGTGGGATGTAAATTAGGTGAAAAGAGACTAGAGTGAAAGCATTTAGGTGATTTGATAGAAATTACTGAATTAACATTCAAAATATTCAAAAAAACAAAATACCAAAAATTTAAAACCTGAATCAACACCCACAGAAATAGCAGCAGAACAACGCGCTGTCTTAAAATACATTCAAGGCTCTGTTTGACATCTACAATCCATGCAGTTGGTCCAAAACATCTGTTCACTAATTTGTCCATGAGTTCCAGAAAACTATACCATTCTCTTCCCTGTTATCCTCTGCCAGTTATTCCTATTCATTGCAATCCTCCACGCTGTCACTCCATCAGTTTCACAGAAAAAAAAAACCATTATTTTGCCCTAACACAACATAAACCATTACTCTTAAGCATCAGGGTCCAGAGGAAAGTAAAAAGACCCCTGCTTAGTGATAATCAGAAAAGGACATAATACTTAGAAACAAAAAAATGTAGTTCTTGTTACTCTCCTGGACACCAGGCCCCCTCATCCCACAGGACAGCCACCTGGCTTTGTCCTTCATGGTCTAAAAACCCAACATACTTATACTTGGCAGTATACTGCTCCATATTTAATATTCAGCGTAAACGCCTTGGAATCCAAAGCCATGCAGAAACGCTGAGTAATATCCATACATTTTATTTTTGGCTAAAAAGAAAAGCCAGCAAACACAGGCATTGTAAGTTGCTATGCTGTCCACACGACAACCATGCTATTGCAAACCGCACGTGATATTGCCAAGAAAAACATGTATCGTGGAGACAAAAGTCACACATGTATGGACAGAAACGAAGCACGGCACTGCTTACCGCTGTAGGCAAGCGCAGGGCATTTCCAGGCTTGTCGCCACTCTGATGCTCACAGACAAGCTCTGCTCCATCTCACAGAAGAGACTGAGACGCTAGCACAGTGCCCTGTTGTACTCTAACTATTGGCACCAGCCACCTCCATTGCAGAACAGACACTAAAAAATACCTCCATCCCTCCGTTCTCAGGCCGCCTTCTTGCTCCAAGCCCAACTCCAAGCTTTGTGCTGGAACAGCGCAAAATATATGCGCAGCCATACATTCTCTTTTGCCACCTCAGCTGTACAGGAGAAAACCTTTGCAGATAAATATCTAAAGCAGTTGAGGGTAGAGTCATCTTGATCATCATGGGGAAGAGGTTAGAGGAACACAAATCTTTTAGCAGACACTTGCCAGAAAAACAATTTTTAAAAGCCTGCAGCCTCTAAACTATGGTATCATCCAGCTTCCACCTTAGAGATGCACCTACATTAGCATTTACTGCATTGCAGAGTTCATCTTAGGTTTAAATTTGGTTTGCATCTATACTTGGAGTCTTGCAATATCGCTCAAGCTCTGGTGCGGTCAAAGGACTTTCCTTTCTATGAACTAAGGTTGAAGTCATGCATTAGAGCAGCATTTGTCTCACCCCACCCGAGACGGCAGCACAAGGCCCTCCTGTGGTTAGCACTCTACACGTGCATGTTGCACACCTAGGCCCAGCAACTGATGAAAACACTGGTCCTGGAACCTAACAGGTCACTGCAAATCAAACCCCGATTCTTTCACTTCGTGCCGCATCAGTCAGGAACATGCAGCCTAAGTTTCCCCAGGCAACTCACCTCAGAGTCCTGCTATCGTATTCCTCAAGCTGAACAGGCTTTCTGCTCTTTTATCTCTGCCCAAAACAATTCTAAAATGCCATTAACTAACATGCATTTACCAAGGACTGGAACTTGCATGCAACTTCAAACTTCCGCTGAAGAAAACACCACTAAGTCAGAAAATGATCTCCAAGGACCGTACAATTGAGGAATTCAGTGAGGCAAACACAGTGTTCAAAAGTCCATAACCGAAGTTATAGACGGTTGCAGTGCTGCCAACTTTAACAACTTGACGTCATGCTGTAGCCTCCTCACTAACTTGCTTCATGCACTACGACGGCTAAATAGGAAAAACAAACAGGAATTCGCAGTCAGCGTAGAAATCACACGGGTAGAACAAGGCAGAAAACTTCATGCTGTCCTTGCACTGCTTAGTTTCTGAGCCTGTCGTTGCAAACGCAGTGATTTGACCAACTCAGAGGTACAAACAAAAAGCTGGCATATGGTCTTATGAAAGCACGGAGACCCCACAGAAATATATGCATGTAACTGCCCGGCAAACATTGCTGTCTTCTTCTGTCCAACTTTGTGTGTTGCTGCCTTTCAGTACGTTCATGAACACAAACAGTAAGTTTGGCTGCCACACGTACGCGCCCAGGCACGTGCGTGCGCGCATGTGTGTGTGCACACACTCACTCCATTTGTGCAGCCCTGGACCTATTTACAAGTGAACTGATATTGCAAATCAGCTCTGCGTAAATGAACTCCTATTGCCTGTTCAGCCAGGCAAATACGTCAGCCTTAAACGCCTGCATTTATATTTATACCTCTGTGATATGAATTATGCATATGCATATATTAGTAAGATCTCTTTCTCTTCTATGAAGGTTTGGGCTGGTCCCTTGGGGACTCGTTATCTACAGCGAGTTTCACAAGGGCATGATGCGACTCTACCAGAATTGTTATTGTATTGTACCTTCCCAGAAAGGTTGTGATACTTTTCCCAGACACCTACAGGTCAATTCAGTGTCGACTATTTAATTGTCTAATAGCAGTGATCATTTTTCTCACCAAGCCGAAACAGTCAAATGGAATTAGCAGGAATATTACTGGGTTGGTTTGGTTTTTTTTTTTTTCCCAGAGACAGCCAGAGCCATTACGCTAGCGCTTGGACCGGTACTGCTGGAACAATTTCAGGGTTGTTCTTTTCCCCAGCAATCTGCTTCGACTTACTTTTCTGTTTTCAAAGTAGGTTTTGATTTTGCCTTTTTTTTTTTTTTTAATCGCCTCAGGACGGCAAATTTGCCCAATGCCTGCACCGATGCGGGAGCGGAAAAGCAGCCCGTCCGGGGGCAGACACCCCGCTTAGCAGCGGAAAGGCGACGGGAACGCTCGCGTTCGGCCGCGCCGAGGCGGCGGGGGGCGGCAGGACGCAGCACCCGGCTCCCGCCACGAACGCTCGAGGCCACGCCAGCGGCGCGCGCCCGCGTGCCCCTCCCCGCGCCCTCGGCCACGGCCACGGCTGCCCGGCGCTGAGGAGGTGCTGGCGCGTGGCACCCTCCGTGACTTTTCGGGGAATTTATTTCCCTCGCGAAGCCGCAGCCACGCTGGGCCGCCCCGGCGGCGAGGGAGGGAGGGAGGCGGGGGCGCTAAGGCGGCGCCCCGCGCGGAGCCTCGGCGCCCTCTGCCGGCCGCCGCGGGGAGAGCAGCGGGAGCCCCAGGCACCGGGACGGAGCCGAGGCCGGGGCCGCAGCCCGGGCGGGGTGCACCGGGGGCGGTGTGTGCGGGGACGCGGCCCCGGCAGGGAGGTGACGAGATGGGGAAGAAGCGCAGTTCCCTCCCCAGGAGACCCACACGCAACCCCCGCGCCCCGCCTCGGAGGGCTGCAGCGCGCCCTTCAGCTGCCGTCTCGGCACGGCCCCGGCCCCGCTTCCCGCAGCCTCCGCGCGGCCCGCGCAGCGGACGTGGCTCCCATAAGCAAGCCGGGCTGCCCGGCTCCCTTCCCGGGCAAGGAAAAGCAGCCTGCGGGACTCGCTTGCCTCCGAGTTGTAAACTTAAAAAATGAAGATGCAAACTCGGCGCGGTCACGCCGGAGCCCGGCGCTGGGTCCCGAGAAACTGCTGCTCCCGGAAGCGGCTCGGGGCTGCGCCGCGGGGAAGGTACGGGCGGGTACTCGCCGGCTGCGGGCTGGGCTTGCCCCGGCAAGCGCCCGTCTCCAGCCCGGCCTCGCCGCGGTGCCCCCGGCTTCAGATTTCCTCCCCCTCCCCGAGCAGACGGCGGCGGGAGGGCGGGCGTCTGAGGCGGCTCGGCTGGGGGATGGGGCAGCGGCCCCCGCAGCGGCCGCGGAACAGGGGTGGCGCTGGGG
>VZSC01019301.1:24416-36572 GCA_013398225.1 Steatornis caripensis
CCCCGGCTGCGCTCCCCGCGGGGCGAGCGGGCCCCCTGGGCGAGCAGCCTACGGGAGAAACGGCCGCCCGGCGTGAGGTTCGGTGTTGGGAGCCCTTGGTGCGTGCGGGGACATGGGCGTGCGTGAGAAATGCAGGCATCGGGTCGTTTGAAAAGCTGCCTCTGTGGAAAGGATGCGACGCGCCTCTGGTCCCCGAGTACCCGAAACCTGCACGGGTACGACCGCGCTGGAGTCACGTTTTGGCGTTTTCCGTTCATCTCCTAGCAATACTAAAAGAACATCTTCTGTGTGTAGCAAATGTTTTCGTTCTAGTGTGTGTGGTGGGCAAATAAACTGAATTTTCTCCTCCCTTAAAACTGAAAGATTATGTTCAGCGTACTGCACAAAAACGATTCAAAAGTTCTCATAAAGATGAGATAATTCATGTATATTTATAAATGAAGATTACCCATATAGCATTAGATACGAGGTACTTTGTTTTTCCTAGTAACTGAGAGTAATTTCTGTGTTTCCAGAAAAATACTGTTTCCGCTTACATGATCAAACAATCTAGTAAAACGACATCGTTTTGTCTAATACTGGTTTAAGAAAGCAGTAAAAAATTGAACTAATTTAATTTAAAACAACCTGCTTGAATTCTCTGTTTTATATGAAAAAGAATACTGTTTAGTTGCACGTTGTTTCTTACAGCTTTTAACTATCCAGCTTTCACCACCTCAGCATTTAGATCGAATGCTTGGGAGGGGGTGTTAGATCTTGTTTTTCCTTTCCTTGGGACAAGATTTTGTGTTCTTTCTGTGTAGGACAAGGTGAAACCTCTTGAACCAAAGTTCAAACCAATGAAGAGTTGATAAAGGGTCTACAGACAACTTGTCAAAATTGAGTATTTGTAATAAAGCAGATTTTAGTGCGACGGCAAAATACTGTAGTGTTTGAATCCTGAGATTTTTTGCAGAGCTGGATACATCTCTCTTAGGTTTTAATGAAATACAGCTTCCAAAGAAGAAAAGCAAGTATGAATTGAGATCAGGGAGATGTAGCACATACTACTGTGAATTAGTTTTCTTCCTTCCAGTGTATCTTCCTCTTATCAAGGGGTATTTAACTATTCATACATGTTTTCCAACTTAAGATCCCGCAGTTGCCTACAGTTAAAAAAAACCAACACAACCCTAGTTTGCTGAGAAACCAACACCCCCTATGGAAGAGGGGGGTAGGGACATAGTCAATCTGGTAATTTTAACAGTTTACCGTTCCTTTTCTCTCCAGCAATGTACAGCGGTATATGCGTCTGCGTGTTCCTTGCTGTGCTCTCAGTGAGCTCTTTTGGACAGCAAACCGTGGGCTCGCACAATGGGAATCCACTGGCTGCTGAGCTTGAGCAGAGCTTGACAGAACATCACCGGCACGTCCGCGCCCCCTCATCTGCTGGCCCGCTGAAATCTGTGCCGCGGCTGGATGGAAGCATTGACCAGAGAGCTAACATCGGCGCTTTGTTGGCCAAGTATCTCCAGCAAGCCAGAAAAGGTACTGGTTGTAGCTTACTTACTGTGCTACTTCTGTGTCAGTGGAATTTCCTGCAGGGATACCTAGATACTAAGATAACCCTGTCATCGTCTAGCATGAATTCCTAGAGAAGGTAGGACGCAGATTTTGCCTGGTTATTCCTGAAGTACAGAGCGTTCTCCTTCTCATTTACTGCAAAACTTCTCCCAAAAAAGATCTGTACGTAGCAGCCACTGACTGAGAGCTGCCTGTAGGTAACTGAAGCAAATGTAACCTGCCTGTGAGGTCACAGTTTAGCTTTTATTCTTAACTTACTATTTTCATACCCTTATAATTATTTTGGTATTATTTTCAGCATGCTGTATCACAGATAATAAACAGTAATTGCATTTTCTTCAAACTTTTTCATTTAGTTAACCTCCTCCCTCCCTTTTTTAAGTTAGAAGAGCAGGAAAACTTCTCTGAGGCTAAATACAGACCAAATGGCTAACCTCATCTCAGCCAGAAATACCTGTACCAGGGAAATCTTCTGAGTATTGGTTTTTCCATGTATTTGTTCCCAGAAGAAGTTACAGAAGTGTGAAAGCTTTTGAAAGATAGGAACCCACATTTATGAACACTGTAACTAAAAGCAGTGATAAGTAAAAGCACGTTTGCTTCAAAACATGTCAGTTGAGGTGCTGGAGCGTGTCCAAGGAAGAGCGATGAAGCTGGTGAAGGGTCTAGAGCACAAGTCTTATGAGGAGCAGCTGAGGGAACTGGGGTTGGTTAGCGTGGAGAAAAGAAGGCTGAGGGGAGACCTTATGGCTCTCTATGACTACCTGCAAAGAGGGTTTAGCGAGGTGAGGGTCGGTCTCTTCTCCCAAGTCACAGGCGATAGGACAAGAGGAAAATGCCCTCACGTTGTGCCAGGGGAGGTTTAGATGGGGTATTAGGGAAAATTTCTTCACTAAAAGGGTTGTCAAGCATTGGAACAGGCTACCCGGGAAAGTGGTGGAGTCACCATCCCCGGAGGTACTTAAAAGACCTGTAAAACTGGTGCTTAGGGACATGGTGTAGTGGTGGTCTTGGCAGTGGCAGGTTAATGGTTGGACTCGGTGACCTTAAAGGTCTTTTCCAACCTAAATGATTCTATGAATTCCTTTTAGGTTTTTGGGCCCAGGCAGCCTTGGAACACAATCTTGCAATTACCTAAAACCTCTGTGGATTATGTTTGTAACAAGGGTGTGAAGCACCAGTAGAGTAGTGAAACTAAAGGGCTTCGTTCTTATTATGTGATTTATTAGTCACTTGAGGAAACAATTGTATTACAAATGTGAGCTAGCAAGAGAAAAACTGTCCCTGTCGAAATCTTACATTATGTTTTACATAGATGCAAAAGCGTGCTGTCTGCGCTGCCAGTAAAAACGAAGGATCAAAATCATTGAGCACTGGAAGTCCACCCCAAGAAAACATTTTTTCCTTTTGAACCGTCTAATCTCTGTATTGCTTGGTATCTCAATAGAGTAACACTGTGGGCAGCCTAGATGCTGTGGCCTTCTGACTGCTGACCTCGACAAAAGCCACTACACAAATCTTGTTTACTTATGATAGCTTCACTCCAGTCTATCGACTGTACTGCAAGGAAAGATAACATCTGAGAAGCAAAGAGGGCTGGAGGGGAAGGCAGTAATGATGATTACCTGGGCATATAGACATTGAGAAATAAATTTACTCCCCGTCCCAGACTGTGCTTAGGATAAAATTCACTATATAGAAGTGAGAGATTTATCCACTTTCCGTACAACCTTTTGCAGGTCATATTTAATCCTCCCCTCCTGATAGCCTCACTGCTGACCTCCGTACTAGGCTGAATCCTATTCTTACTTTTGATGGTGGTCTGCAATTAAGAGATTCCACTTGTATTTTATGCGTTACATATGCAGCCATACACCTTCAGCTGTGTACACGGAACAGGGCCAAACCAGAAACAACAGAAAAAGAACCACTTTTAATGTAGTCTCAGAGACTTCATCTCATGTTACCAATTTGCACGATATCCTTTAAGGAACTTCTTTTAGCAGTTTACATAATGTAATGGAAAGAGAACTCAGATACGAAATTCCGCAATTCAGCGCTACAGTTAAAGCTGAATTATAATAATAAAACTGAATAAGAATCTTACTGCAGGAGTCTACAAAGCAGGATCCTCATTACCTTTCCCCAGTGTAGTCATTGTCACCCATCTACATGGGAACCGAATTCCTTGTTCTAGTTTATGTAGCTGTTATACTCTCTTAAATATCTGGTTGGCGTTTCCAAATAGCTTAACCAGATAAAGTGGAAAAAAAAAAACCTTTGGATTTAAGACATCTTTTTGGTAAGTATTAATATAGGAGAGAATTTCCTACATAGATGTAATATTGACATATAAATGACAAGTAACTGACATACGTAATTAACTCTACAAAGTGACTGTTAGCAGACGATGGGATTCTTGTGACATGAGAAGGCTAGTTGGGCTCTGGTTTGTAGATGTACTTCCTAGTTACAGAAGTGAAGATTCACAGGGACGAATCAGTATTTACTTAATTTATAACACATACAGTGTTCCCATCAAAACATTATATTCTCATTTAACATAAAGGTTCTGGACAGCACTTCAGAAATCTCTGCAGAACACTCACATCTNCTTTGGATTTAAGACGTCTTTTTGGTAAGTATTAATACAGGAGAGAATTGCCTACATAGATGTAATATTGACATATAAATGACAAGTAATTGACATACGTAATTAACTCTACAAAGTGACTGTTAGCAGACGATGGGATTCTTGTGACATGAGAAGGCTAGTTGGGCTCTGGTTTGTAGATGTACTTCCTAGTTACAGAAGTGAAGATTCACAGGGACGAATCAGTATTTACTTAATTTATAACACATACAGTGTTCCCATCAAAACATTATATTCTCAGTTAACATAAAGGTTCTGGACAGCACTTCAGAAATCTCTGCAGAACACTCACATCTACTGTATCAGTCACTTGTAACCTGTCTAAACCATAAGACTCGCTAGAAAATCCCATCTGGAGGAAAGAGAGTCTGGGCAGTTAGCAGTCATCACTGATGGCATTTGCCCTTGTGATTAATAGAAAGGCTGATTTTGGACAATATTTCCAGTTAAAACAGCGAGAGAGTTAAATTCTCTCAAGATGTTAGGGCTAGATGGCAGCTTCGTAGCCAAGCTGCTGCGATTTGGAATACATCTGCTGTATGTTGATTCTGCAGTGTCTGCAGGACATCTCCGGTGGTTTGAGGAAAGGTAATTAAGGTGCTGTTAAGGAATTTGTTTTACTGTTTGTAACCCCTAGCTTTCAATTAACCTCAGCTTTCAGCATGAATCTGGCATCGTGTAGAAGAGACATTGTAGCTGTCAAGTCAGTGACATGCTTGTTTACTATCCTCTAAGGAGCCCATGCCCAGCCAGACCATAACGGCACCAGGGGAGCCATTACAGCCCGTAGGTCCCTGCAGGCTCAGAAGTCTCTTAAATACCAACATCTGAGTGATGGTCCTGAGCTGTCTTAGCCCTGCCTGCTTATGGTGCCTAGAAGCCATTCTCATCAACTTAATTATGTATTTTGAATTATAAATGTGAATTTCATGGGTTTTGAGCGTTTAATGGTAGACATTCTTTTCTAGAGATAATTACATTTTTTGCCATTTTGTTCTAGGTAAATGTCTAAAACATGGCTGGTTTCTTTTTTCGCTACCTGTAACTCTCCTATGCATCTGCAACGAGTAACTAAACAATGCAGTTGGTTTTAGTTTTAATGGATCGTGTTCATTACAAATCATTACATGGGGGAAACCTTGTAATATAAAAGCACGGAGTCACCAAAGGTTCCTTCAAAATGCAAGAAACCATAAGCAAGCAATTGTGTAGATTTGGATTTGTGGGGGTTGATTTGGGCTTCTTCTCCTTTTTGATCAGTGTGCATATTCAAGCCTCAGTCTGCATTGAATACTAATATATTGAATCTGTTCCTTTCCCACTCAAGGCTTAACCTCAATCTAATCATTGGCATACATTAATTTTTGCTGTTTTCAGGCAGTAAAGAGATAAGTAATTTACCTTTCCCTGAGTTTTTAGTTACATAATGTGATGATGTCAAAACAGAGGATTATAG
This sequence comes from Steatornis caripensis, assembly GCA_013398225.1. Taxonomy (NCBI): domain Eukaryota; kingdom Metazoa; phylum Chordata; class Aves; order Caprimulgiformes; family Steatornithidae; genus Steatornis; species Steatornis caripensis. The sequence continues at coordinate 30,089 of VZSC01019301.1, forward strand.
CCCTTTTTTTAAAGCGTTAATTCTCCTTGCAAGTAGTTTGTGTATCTTTGATGCTCTAAGCAAGGAAGACAGAAAGACTCAGGCAAGATCAGAGATCAGCATCCAGCCCTGCTGTGAAAGGAATTATGAAAGCTTTGGATAAGCAATGAAAATATCACTGACATGGTAATAAGCCCCGTATAATTCCAGCAATAGACATCTCTAGCTTTAAGTTCCAGACACAACTTACTCAACTTCAGGACTATTCCCTCTTCTCTACAAAACCTGGGATTCATAAATCTGCCTTGCTTGTTACTGAGTTTGCACTGTAAGAGCTCCTGTACTTATGTTTATGGGTCTTCAAGCAACACGGGACTGTGGTGGAGACCTGTCTCATCCTGAGTCTGCTCTCAAGCAGAGTCGGTTTGCCTCTAGACCGGCTCTCCTGATACCAGCAAGGGTGCTGTCTTATAGGAAGAGTGAGAAATGGTCTGGACTTTGTTTCTCTCTCTCTCTTTAGGAAGGGAAAAAGAGAAATGCACCCACATTCCCTCCCGGCAGCCAGGAGGGAGAAAATTACCTGTTTATTGTACAATAAAAACCCAAGATGCTTTCAGGACATTACCCATAACATTTCTGTGACATTTTCCCCAATGACGTGAGGTGGTGTTACAGTCAGTTTCAGCTATCGCATACATCTGCTGATGAGTACAAAACAGATCAGCAGATGGGTGAACCTGAAAAATGTGTCCACTTACTCTCTGCTCTCCCAAACGCTTTTTCTTTAGGTCCCACTGGAAGGCTCTCAGTTATGGGAAGCAGGGTACAGAGCATTGATCCCACGCACAGGATAAATGACAGAGACTACATGGGCTGGATGGATTTTGGACGCCGCAGTGCTGAAGAATACGAATACTCCTCCTAAAGAACAGCAAACTATAGCAACAGAAAAAAAATCACACTCCCATGTCTGTACAGAAAGAGAAAATTAATTTGTTGTCCTCTTTGAATCAGTGTTTTAAAATATATCATGTATTTGATGTAAATTTGTCTGTAAGATTATACAATGCAATATATACATATGCAGGATTTTCCAGAAAATGTTTTCTTTCTTTTGTGGTTTCTCATACACCGATATTATATTAAAATGATTTCACTTATGCCTTCTTGTCCTGTCACCGCATGTTACTGGGTGTCTTACTCTAAAGAGAGGCAGGAAAATGCCTTCATTCTGCAATGTAAATACATTCCATGTGCTGACTAGTCAGACAATTGAACCACTTTTCAGAGAAATCTTGTGACAGTCCCAGTAGCCATGAACTCTAAGCGGAATTTGTCCAAATACAAACACAATGGCACAATACTGCCGGAAAAGGCCAGCTATCTTCATGGTGACGCCGTTCGTAGAGGACTGAGTTACACACCAAGCCCATGGGTTTGTAGTGAATAGTCAACAGTGCTAAAACTAAAAGAAAAAGAGGGATGACACCAACGTGTTTCACCTTCCTGGCTTATTTATTTTATATTGTGAACTAAATGTGAATCTTCTGCTGACGGCTGTGAATCATGGAATAAACAGAGCATTCCCTGCCGTGTGGTGAGCCAAGCGTTCATTCGGGGAGGGGGCAAGGAAAGTTCCCTGAATGGAGCAGAAGATGATCCTGAGGGGGAGGAGGCATCGGAGCAGTCTAGTCACAGTGTGCTAGAAGGAAACGGGTTGCTCCCGAGTATTGACGAGGCAGCCTGAGTTCACTGTCGCCCACCGGTGTGGGGAGAAGGAGGGAGATTGTGCCCAGCCCTTGCCTGGCACAGAGCAAGGCAGCGAGCCCCACACTCATAGCCGGGCAGTGATCCCTGCATGTGCAACCCTGCCACCCTGGGGACTCCGTCCAGGGAGTCCCCTTGCAGTTGTTCCTGCCTGCCTGCCGGCAGGCGTGCTGCAAAACGTGTTTTCCTTGTGCTTTCCTCCACCCCAGGTAACCCCTCCTGTGGCTCCTGGGCCTGCCTCTCACCAGCTGGTTCTCATGCCTAAGGAATTCCCTAAACTGAAAAAGGAGGTGATTTTGCATTGCGTAAGTCACGTAATTTCTCCTGAATATGTGCATTCGTAAGAAAAGGAACGCACTTTTCACATGCTGAAAAGCAGCTGCATGCCGGCGGAAGGAGGCAGGTGGATGTCTCTAGCAATTTCTACAGCAGTTCATAGGCAAAAACAATGCATGGAAAATAATGCACAGAAAATACTTGTGCTAAACTAAAACTCTACCAAAACCAAGAAGATTGGAAAACAAAACAGAATGGTTATGCCAAGGGCTAAACACAAAAACACTTTGAGGAGTTGTTCCCAACAGTAGCCAGGGGAGCAGACAGCACCGCAGAAATCTGCGAGCAGAGGGAGACTTCAGCAAACGGTAATGGGGAATTTTCTTCTCTAGTAACACCAAACGTCTCCTTTGGGGATCTCATCTTGAAAACGTGGAACTGCTTTTCTGCGTGAACTTTTCTTCCTCTCACGCTCCTTCCAGTCAACCAGTTTCCAAGCTGCCTAGTCTGGCTTTTCTCAGTTCCTTTCCAAACATAATGAGTCTCTAAACAGCTGCATTCTCCTTAGTTTTGACTATTGCCCACAGTAAAACAGTCCAAAGTGCCCATTTTTTCCAAAACTTTCAACCACTTAATCTGTTGTTTCGGTTTTTTTTTTAAACTGAGGAAAATAAAAATTAATCTAAAAGTGCACACATTTCCCACCAAAGAGAAGTTTCTTTCGAAGTAAGTTGGGAGAAAGCTATGTTTCTACTTTACAGGCCTGTGATGACAGGAACATTCAAACAACATTTAAAAACGTTCCTATCTCTGCCTTATTTATTGAACGATGTAATATTGTAATTTTGGGGGTTGGACTGGGAGTGGGTGGTGTTACAAATCTAGCCTTATTTCTGGGGAATGTTGTAATTGGGGAAAAAACCCAAACTTGCCCCCGCCGCTCCCGCCCCGTCTCATTCGCTCCAGGTGGGGGAATGGAGGGACAAAGATGTTTCATCCCATTCTTCTCCCTTCTGAAGGTCTCTGAAGATGTCTATGGAAGTGCATGGCCCTCAGTGCAGCTGGATGATGCTTTCGGGGGCTTTTTAGAAGTCCCTCCCCTGCTCCCCCAGGGCGGAAGCATCTTTTCTTTGCCTGCCACACATAAAAGTGGTTTCACCACCGGGCTGCTCACAAGGCTCCCAGGTAAGAGGAGCCTCACGGCCCCATCCTTTGTGCTGCAAAACTCCTGCCTTCTGATCGTGACCATGGTCCCTGGGTGGCCTCAGAGGCTTCGCTGCCCTTCCAGTTATCTGGGTTGGGGCTTTCTGTATCCCCAACAGGTGAATGACTTCCCAGGCACGAAATAATGCTTCAACCTCTGTCAAGCCACGACCACCATTGCGTTTGACCAAGCATTTGCTCCTTTTAAATCACAAAATGCCAATTACAGAAAAAGTAGTCTCACCTGTGAAATCTGCTTTCTCCTTGTGATACCATTGCAAGCAAAGTTTGTCTGTTCTTGGAAGTAATTAAGAGAAAGTGCAATTTTTCTTTGCCAGCCCACTGGCAGCGTGACATTTGTAAGTAATCACGTCTGCCACCTTTCCTGGATGCCGGAGAGCTTCAGACAAAACTTGGTCTTATTTATTTTACAGTCACTGCACATGCCGGTTTTAATATTTAAGCTGTACCAGTACTGTAAAATAGACCAGGGGAATAAAGGGGCTTGAGGCAGTGACTCACCTGGCATCCAAATGAGGAGTGAAAACATGCATCATTTCATCTCATTTGTTTTCCCGATCTCCAGACTGAAGGCTTCAGCCAGTCAGTACAGGTAAATGGGGGCCCTCTTCTGACTGGACGTTGAAATCACTATCGAATGAAAGTGAGCTTTGCAGACGTCCTGTTTGCTATGTTTGCAGATGCTGCTTGGGTCCACTTGTCCCTCAGCCTTTCAGCAGAAAACAGCTACTTACTAAACGTCATCTGGATTTCAGGTAGGTGGTGAACTGCCCAGCCCTTAGAAATCTGCATGGAGATGCATCCCAAGGCAACGCAATGCTGCAGAACCACAGCTCAGCTCAGGTGAGGCATCCTCGTGGAGCGGGAGCACCGGGCAGCGAGCCATTCAGGATTGCAAGTCAGGACCTACAGGTCTAAATTCTGCCAGAGCCCCTCTTTACTACCTAAAACCCAGCTCAGAACTAACACGTTTTCTCTGGTGCTGCTAAGATACAAACTTGTAGCTGCAGGGGACACCTCTTCTTCATTCTTAATGCCCACAGCAGTGCTGCTTTGGGGGCAATTGCAGTAATCATCAAGGTGAGAGGAACTGTTGCTCTAGGACGGACATGGCCCTGTGCCTGGAGGCAAGGGGGAGATGGCTGTAAGTGGCTCAGCAACCTCCTCCTCAAAACACCAGTCACCTGCTCCTCTGGGCGCAAAAGAAATTCCCAAGATAGAAAAAGGTTGTAAAGGCTGTTGAGACTCCAGTCAGCTCCTGGATGACCTGGTGGTGCTAATTGGAGCTAAACAGAGGGGCGAGCAAGTTCAGGAAAATCAAGCAACTCTGGTAGCTGCAGTGCTCATCCCAGGGCATCAGTGAAGCCACCGTCCAGGCTGCTCTGTTTTAACCCAAGGGAAACAGCAGCTTTGGAGCTGGAGCCCCTGCAGCTGTGTACAAGGCCCTTGGGTCCAGCAAAGGCTCTGGGCTAAGCGCCCTGCAGATTTCAGCATGCGCAGCAGCGCATTGGCACAGCCTCCTGGTGCTTGTCTGGGAGGTGAGTTTCCTGGCACTACCAACTCTCTGACATTTAATTTAGCTTTGCTTGAATGCATCTTTATGGAAGCGCGTGCATGGGGGCTATATTTACACTGGCAAAACAGCAAATCAATACCTTTTTGCATGTAAAGACAGTTTGTTTTCTCTGTGTGTTTGATTCAATTAGTTCTGTTCCAGCTTTATTGACTTAATTTCAAAACAGGTGCTGGGCAGATCTCCACGAACAGAGCAGCTTACTGCAAACTCCACGTAAATGAGCAGGGAAGAGCCTGTGGCTCTGCCCTTGCAGGGCCATGCATAGGGCAGCTGTGAAAAGAGGGTGAAAGAAGCAAGTGCTCATCCTGGGAGTGAGGGGAAACCCAGGCAGCCCCCCAAAAGTAAGGGAGCACCCATGCCCCGGGAAGGGGTAGCTCTGCCCGAGAGCTGGGGCAGCGTGTAAGAGAAACCTCGGCTACGCCAGCGCACCTGATCCTGAACAGCCTCATCTGCCCTGGTGCTTCATATAGGAATGTGTGTGGATCCTGCTCTGCTCTCCCACGCTTTGCTGCGTCACCAGCCCCTCCATCCTCACCGCACGTGGGGCAGCAGCTGTGCAGTGCCCGAGGCACGCTGCAGCCAGGTGTTCCCAGCTGCAGCCCAGCTCCGCGTGTTTCAGCGAGCTCCAGCGCCCTGGGTGCAAACCAGGCCGTTCCTCTCCGCCTGAGTGGAGGAATTTGCAAGTCAGACAAAAAGCGAATGTTACGATGTCCTAGCAGAGCAGTGAAAGGCTTTTCTGTATGTTTGATTTTCGTATCCCCTGAAATCATTAAAATTCCCTTGAAGAAATACAAAAATCTGGCTGTGGGCTTGTTAAAGCTTTAATCATTCCTGAGTGCCTGTGTCAATTGAACAGCAATTGGATTCAGCACAGCTTGAAGTCTATTTCAGCAGGACAAAAATCTCTGTAATCTTTTAAATACAAACATTATCGACTTCTTGAGTATATGCCATTCTCACATGAAAGCCCACTGCCTACGTTACAGCTAAGGACATTGCTAAACACCAATCACTTTCAGGCCTTTTATTATTTTTCTTGCTATTCTGTGGTCTCAGTTGGCTTGTTAACGGAATTAAAGCAGGTCTGAATGGCACCCAGCAAGATGCCATAGTACAGCTGAACAACGCGAATTCTTCAGCGCGAATACGAGCTACAGGCAGCAGATCCTGTCTGTACCAGAGGAAGGCAGGATAAAACTCACCTACGTTGCTGGACTTTCCAATTCAATGTGAGGAGCTGCCAACAAATGTGCTCAGGAAGATGAGAGCAACTGTTAAACCTCTGTGCGCTACAGNAGCAGATCCTGTCTGTACCAGAGGAAGGCAGGATAAAACTCACCTACGTTGCTGGACTTTCCAATTCAATGTGAGGAGCTGCCAACAAATGTGCTCAGGAAGATGAGAGCAACTGTTAAACCTCTGTGCGCTACAGCGTTATGTTGTGGGGCCATCAAGTGCTTTGGAGGCACACAAAAGGAAGGGGGGAAGAGTCTCAAAAGGCTGAAATACCAGTCTTGGCTCTCCAGAGAATATCCTATGTGTCCACAGCCCAGCCTTCAACACACAGTTCACCACAGGTCGCCCTCCTCTCTCCTGCAACCCGGCATTCAGGGGTGGATGGCCACGTTCCCTGGGGCCTTCTTTGTCAGCGTTGGTATTTTA
>VZSC01019306.1:0-17125 GCA_013398225.1 Steatornis caripensis
GAGCCCAGAACTGGACACAGTACTCCAGATGTTGCTTCACCAGGGCACAGTAGAGGGGGAGGTTCACCTCCCTCGACCGGATGGCCACATGATTCTTTATTGCACCCCAGGATACCATCGTCCTTCCTGGCCACAAGGACACAGTACGGCTTATAGTCAACCTGTTGTCAACCAGAACTCCCAAGACCTTCTCTGCAGAGCTGCTTTCCAGCAGGTTGAACCCCAAGCTATACTTGTGGTTCTTCCTCCCAAGGTGCAGGACCCTACGCTTGCCCTTATTGAACTTCATCAGATTCCTCTCCACTCAACTCTCCAGCCTGTCCAGGTCACGCTGAATAGCAGCACAGCCTTCTGGCAAGTCAGCCACTTCCCCCAGCTTTGTATCATCAGCAAACTTGCTGAGGGTACACTCTGTCCCTTTATCCAGGTCGCTGATTAATATGTTGGACAGAACCAACACCTGGGGAACATCACTAGTCACAGGCCTCCAACTAGACTCTGCATGACTGAACACAACCCACCGAGCGCTTTCGTTCAGCCAGTTCTACATCCACCTCATTTTCAACTCATCTAACCCACACTTCCTAAGCTTGCCCATGAGGATGTTGTGGGAGACAGTGTCAAAAGCCTTGCTGAAGTCGAGGTAGAGAACATCCACTGCTCTTCCCTCGTCTACCCAGCCAGTCACGCCACCACAGAAGACTATCAGATTGGTCAAGCAGGATTGCCCCTTGGTGAATCCATGCTGACTACACCTGATAGCCTTCTTTTTCTCCACATGCTTAGGGATGACTTTCAGAATGATCTGTTCCATCACCTTTCTAGGGATGGAAGTAAGGCTGACTGGCCTGTAATTTCATGGGTCTTCCTTCTTATCCTTTTTGAAGATTGGAGTGAGATTGGATTTCCTCCAGTCTTTGGGCACCTCTCCTGTTCTCCATGACCTTTCAAAGACAATGGAGAATCGTTTTGTGACAACATCTGCCAGCTCCCTCAGCACTCGTGGGTGTATTCCATCAGGGCCCATGGATCTGTGGGTGTCCAGTTTGCCTAAGTGATCTCTAACCCAATCTTCCTCAACCCACGGGAAGTCTTCCTTTCTCCAGACTTTCTCTCTTACCTCCAGGGACTGGGAATCCTGAGGGTCCGACTTAACAGTAAAGACTGAAGCAAAGACTTCATTCAGTATCTCTGCTTTCTCTGTATCATCCATCACCAGGGCACCCGCCTCTTTCCGTAATGGAATTTTTCTGACTGCTCTCTATATTAGACTATTCTCCTTTAGCTCCACCCACAGTACTGAATTCACCATAAAACTTAAAACTTTTATTTATTTTCCAGTTAGATAACTTTTTTATAAACTTTTAGAAATTATCTGGATGTAAACATTGACAGGTTTTTTCTCTGAGTAATTCTGCCTTCTCTGTATCCTCCATCACCAGGGCACTACCCTTATTCAGCAGAGGGCCCATGTTTTCCCTAGTCTTTCTTTTGTTACTGATGTACTAGAAGAAGCCCTTCCTGTTATCCCTGACCTCTCTTGCTAGATTTAATTCCAAGTGGGCCTTAGCCTTCCTCATTGCTTCCCTGCATGCTCTGACAACGGTCCTATATTTCTCCCAGGTGACCGGTCCCTTTTTCCACATTGTGTAAACTTCCTTCTTCCCACTGAGTTTTTCTAGAAGCTCCTTGATCACCCATGTAGGTCTCCCGCCTCCTTTGCTTGACTTCTCACTCATAGGGATGCACTGATCTTGAGCTTGGAGGAGGTGGTTCTCGAATATTAGCCAGTTCTCTTGTGTCCCCCCTACCTTCTAGAGCCCAAACCCATCGGATTCCTCCAAGTAGGTCTTAGAAGAGGGCAAACTTTGATCTCCAGAAGTCCAGGTCTGCAATCCTGCTTGTTGCCTTGCTTTGTCCATGCAGAATCTGGAACTCCACCATCTCATGGTCGCTGCAGCCAAGACTGTTTCCAACCTTCATGTCCCCAAGCTGTCCTTCATTGTTTGTTAGTATCAGGTCCAGCAGCACTCCTTTCCTCATTGGTTCCTCCACCACTTCTGTTAAAAAGCTATCATCATCAATGTTCTGCAGGAACCTCCTGGCCTGTGCATGCCTAGCTGTGTTGTCTTTCCAGCAAACATTAGGGTGGTTGAAGTCCCCCATGAGAACCAGGGCCTGCGACGGTGAAGCGACTTTCAGCTATCTGTCGAAGGTCTCGTCAACTTCCTCTTCCTGATCAGGTGGCCTACAGTAAACACCCTCAACAGTGTCACTCATACTAGCCTGCCCCTTAATTATTACCCATAGGCTCTCGACTGGTTCTTCATCCACCCCTAGGCAGAGCTCAATACATTCCAGTTGCTCTCTCACATAAGGAGCCACTCCACCACCTTGCCCTGCTGGCCTGTCTTTCCTAAAAGGTACATAGCCATCCATGACTGTTCCAGTCATACGAACTATCCCACCATGTCTCTGTAATTGCAATCAGATAACGGCCCTGCAACTGAACACAGATCTCTAGCTCTTCCTATTTATTCCCCATACTGCATGTGTTTGTGCACAGGCACTTCAGAGAGATAGTTGACCACGCAGGGTTTGCTGGATGGGTGCAAGAGGATCCACCATAGTCATACACACCCTTGAGGTGATTGACCTTCTGCTTCTTATCTTGGGAGGCAGCTAAGTAACATTTGTTGCTGTCCTGGTTGGCCTGGCTTATTCCCCAGTTTGTTGCAATGGTGTGAGTGTTGCTGTTTCGGATCCACCCCACCAAGACCTTCAGTTTAAGGCCCACCTCACCAAATTCATTCAGCCTGTTGCGAAGATTCCCTTGCCTCTTCTGGACAGGTGGAACCTAACTTTAAGCTACGAGGTTAAAGTCGCTGAAGAATATTCCATTATCATAAAAGCCAAAACCCTCACAATGGCACCAGTCATTTAACCATAAGTTGATATTCATTACGTGTCTATTAGTGGCCTTGCCCTTACACCTGACTGGTAAAATGGAGGAGAAGTTGACTTGGGCACCAGTGTTTTTCACTCACCCCCCTAGGCCTTTGTAGTTTTCCATGATCCTGTCCAGATTCCGATGTGTTCTATCATTTCTGCCCACATGAAAGAGTAGCAGTGTCTGTGCTCTTCACAAGTTGTGGCACCCTTTCATCAATGTCTCTTATCTTAGCTCCCAGAAGGCAGCATACCTCTCTCAACTCCTTGTTGGGTCAGCAGATGGGATCCTCAGTGCCTTCTAACAGAGAGTCACCCACTATGAGCACTCATCATTTCTTTTTACAGCATCCAATCTGTGCTGGTATAGACACTCCTTTCCAGCCTGTGCTTGTGGGTGTCTATAAGTGTTAAAGCTTCATATCTGGTTTTGGTTGTGATGCTGGAAGGTGGAGACTGAGGTGGAGTTCTGCTTTTGTGGGTCACCAAGGTCCAAGATACCTCATTCTCAGTGATGTCCTCTACAGCAACATGGTTATGAACCCACCTGTCTGTCTCCATCTTGGCTCCACTAATGGTATGCAGCATCTTGACTGTCTCCTGCAACTTGGCCACATGGCATGACAGATCATCATCCCTTGCACACATTGTGCAGGTACTTACCTTTTCACCAGGAGAAGGGTCTGGGCACCCCCTGCAACATACCACCTGTACTGAGGTCTCCTTCATTACCAGTTCAGTCTGTGTGGAGGCATCAGCCATCGCAGGGGCTTTCTCTGTAGAGGCACTGGTTTTGGCTTTGAGGCGAGTGCTCACCGTTTTGTCAGAGATGAGGAGCATTTCCCTGAGCCGTGAGCCTGCAAGCAGATTGCAAGGTCATACCTGCATGCTCTTCCTGTGCGAACTGTGGTGCAAACTGTTGCACCATGCCCTGGCTGATGTGCCACGTCCTGTTTGTCTGCCCTGTTCGCCCGCCCTGTTTGCAGCACTCCCTTGAGCCATTTAAATCTCCCGCAGCTGCTCCTGACAATGCCCAAGACACATCAGCACTGCATCAGCCTCATCTAGGCTACATTTCCCACAAAAGATTGGACCAGATGATCTTTTGAGGTTCCTTCCAATCTGGGCAGTTCTATGATTCTGTGGTTATATAATAAACTGATTGGTATTTCAAAAAATTTCTTAGATTAGACTAAATGTTTTAAATGAATGATTAGAAGAACAGTTGGTAAAGCCAATGGCATAAACACCATAAAGTTATAACAAACTCCATTTTTTATTGCTGGTGAAGGAGCTGTATGGCTTAACTGGCCATTCTTTGCAAATACACAAACATGAACACTAATACGCTCACCAAAATCAAGTGGTGCTGAGAATAGACAAGCTTTGGAAATTCATCCTGTCTATCTGCTTATGAGGGAGTGCTTATTAGATAAATGGATATTACCTTTCCTACTATAGGACCTAATTCAACTTCTTTTTTATTAGGCCTCAGGAAGTAATATATTAGGTAAAAGAACAAGTTGTATTCCAAGAAAGGAGTAAGAAGTCAGTAGTAAGAGTGTTATATTTTGGTCGTATTTTAGTACCAAAAGAGAAAGCTAAATTTTGTGTTACCAAATATATATGAAATGAATAGTACATATATCCAATAATATGTGAATGTTAGCTTAGACAAGTATGGTAGATCAATCCCCCAATGTAATCAACAATTGAAGATACAAGTGTTAACAGTACCAATCAAAAATCATGCTCACTAGAACATCTGCAAATTTTAGCTCAGGTGAGTCTGTATTCAATTTTCCTTTGCTGTTGTTTTTACCTGGTTTCCCAGAAAAATGGAATCTTGAATAACAGCAGATTTTGTGAATTGCATTATAGTTTATAAAGCCCTCATTCTCTATCAAATCTGTAGTTATTTATTCAATTTAGTAAATGATCTTGTTCTAACACTGTCAAGGATAAAAATCCTTGATGCATCAAAGGATGTTTAACAACCAATATGCTGAATTTAGAAAACAGATCAGCATTATATGTAATACCTCTTATGAGGTTTATTTGAAAATTACGTTGAGATAATGTGACCTGTTTGCTAAGTCATATATGATAAAATGAAATAATTTCTAGTATGTTCTTAGTAAAATACTATATTTTAAAATGTTGGACAGAAAAGTTATATAGTTTAAAAATAAGAAGTGGGTAATGATGTCTACATTGTGAAGAAAAAATGATCAGGAGTTAGATTATTAGAATGCCAGTAAACTCAAAGATGGTGTTCAAGCAAATATGTTAGATATTTCTGTACATTATTCCTGAAAGACAATGTCTTTCTAATGTCCTGGAAGACAATGTATGTGATCAGGTTTTTTGCAACTAAAATTGTCCCAATGCATTCCTTCTCATCTGTCATTACCCCCAGCCTCACGAAGCTTTCCAGACATGCAATTGTTTGTATTACTTTCATCTTCTTTTCTGTCTCCCCAGTTCACCACTATTTCTTAGATCTTGTCTTTTTTCTTCCACATCCCCATAAGCTGCTGGTTTGTCCACTCGAAAACCAAAACTCTGTCCAATTACTTTTTACTTTTTTGCTCCTCATTGTTATAGTCTCTTCCTTGCTGAACTCCCTGGAAAGTTTTCCCTTCTTTCAGTCCATTTAAAATGTTACTTGAAGAGTCACTCCCTGGCTGCTGTTTTGGTCAGATTTGGCTTTTTCTCATACTTTCATCAGCAGTCCCACACAGAGTCTGTCATGTGTCAAGCTCCCCATTTTGTGCTTTTTGAGTTTTGAGTAATTTATAGCTTTGGCCTAATTCTTCAGCATTATCTCTTTTTACCTCTGTTATGTCCCGGTCCGGTTACCAGTCTGGGAGGTTCATGATATTCCCAGATGTGAGATTAAGACACAAACAAGGTCAAATGCCATTTACCAGAGCTTCATTGTAGTTCCCCAGAAATAGCAGTAGGGTGAGCAATAGAGTAAAGGTGGAAGTAGAGAAAAGGTGGAGAAAAGCAGCAGTATTATGGAGCTCAGCAAGAGTAGAGTCACCACCACAGGTCTGCGGTGTCCATTGGTCCTCTGGAGTCTGTGGCATCCCGTTGATCCATGATTCTCAAGTCGTGATGGTGGTGAGGGTCCCAGTTGTTGTGGGACACGGTACTGGGTTATATTCTCTGTTTACTCTCAGTACAACCTCTCAGCGCAGTGATCCCCTTAGTTTCATTTAACAGGGTCATTACACTGTCCTGATACAGGCCTTTTCAGCCTTTGTGCTTGGGGCAGTGCTTGGTTTAGCATCACAACAAGCTTGCTCAAGTTTCCTTGCAAGCTGCCCTGTTTCCGGCTGTTCTGATAACGAAAGGGCACCTGCCCTTTGGCAGGTAAGTCAGGTATGCCAGCAGCNCAGCAGTATTACGGAGCTCAGCAAGAGTAGAGTCACCACCACAGGTCTGCGGTGTCCATTGGTCCTCTGGAGTCTGTGGCATCCCGTTGATCCATGATTCTCAAGTCGTGATGGTGGTGAGGGTCCCAGTTGTTGTGGGACACGGTACTGGGTTATATTCTCTGTTTACTCTCAGTACAACCTCTCAGCGCAGTGATCCCCTTAGTTTCATTTGACAGGGTCATTACACTGTCCTGATACAGGCCTTTTCAGCCTTTGTGCTTGGGGCAGTGCTTGGTTTAGCATCACAACAAGCTTGCTCAAGTTTCCTTGCAAGCTGCCCTGTTTCCGGCTGTTCTGATAACGAAAGGGCACCTGCCCTTTGGCAGGTAAGTCAGGTATGCCAGCAGCCTGTAGGTCAGGTAAGCAGAAGCAGGCGAGCTTTGCGACATCTTTTTTATCTGTTGTCCTGCACCTCAGGAGGAATGACTCAGGAACCGGTACATACTGGGGGATGACCATCTGCAAAGCACCTTGGCACAGAGGGACCTGAGGGTCCTGATGGACACCAAGTTGACCATGTGCCCTTGTTGCAAAGAAGGCCAATGGCTGCATTAGGCAGTGTGATGGGTTGACTTCGGCTGGCTGCCAGGTGCCTACCAAGCTGCTCTATCACTCTTCTTTCTCAACAGGACAGGAGGAGGAAATACAGGGGGAAATGAAATACCTCATGAGTCAAGATAAGGACAGGGGTATCACTTACTGATTTCTGTCATGGGCAAAACATACTTCATTTAGGGAAATGAATTTAATTTATTGTCAATCAATTGTAACCAAGTAGGATAGTATGAAATAAAATAAACCGAAACCACTATCCTCCCACCCCTAGCTTCTTCCTAGGCTAACTAACTCCTAACTCTTCTACCTCCTTTCCCTGAGTGGCAAATGGGGACTGTGGTCGGTACATAAAGATTTGTCTCTGCTTCACCTACCTCCTCACATTTTTCTCCTGCTCCAGTGTGGGTTTCTGCTGCAAAATACAGTCCTTAGGGAAATTCTCCAATATAGATCCTTCCCACCAGCTGCAGTTCTTCACAAACTGCTCCAGCATGGGTGGTTTCCATGGGATATAGTCCTTCAGGAATGGACTGCACCAACATGGGTCCTCCACTGACCACAAGTCCTGCCGGCAAACCTGCTCCTGTGTGGGCTCCTCTCCATGTGTTGCAGATTCCTTCAGGGCATATATACCTGCTCCAGCATGGGGTCCTCTGTGGGCTGCATTGTGGATATCTGCTTCACTATGGTCCTCCATCCGCTGCAAGGGGACAACCTGACTCACCATGGTCTTCACCATGAGCTGCAGGAAAATATGCTCTGGTGCCCGACGCACATCCTCCACATCCTTCACTGCCCTTGGTTGGGGTTTGTTTCTCTCACATTTTCTCACTCCTCTCTCATAGCTGCTCCACAGCATTTTTTACCCTTTCTTAAATATGTTATCACAGTGGTGCTACCAGTGTTGCTGATTGGCTAAGAACTGGTCAGCAGCCAGTTCATTTCGGAGCCAGCTGAAACTGACTGCATCCAACATGGGGGCAGCTTCTGGTGCCTTCTCACAGAACCCACCTCTGCAGTCCCCCTGCCTAGCAAAATACCTTGCCATGCAAACCCAATACTGCAGAGCACTGACAGCAGGTCAAGGGATATTGGTTTTGTATATATTTGTATATATTTCATTATTATTTTTTCCCCATTGTTATAATACCTTATTGTTGTAGTTAGATTAAAGCTGTTTTAACTTTTCCAACCCATAAGTCTCTTTCCCTTTTCTCTTACCCCCACTTCAGGGAGGGAGTCAACAAAGAGCATCTGTTACCCGTTTAATAACCAACCCAGCTTTAAGTGACACTGAAAGAAAAGGCAATTTATTAAAACATAAGAAAAAAAAAGTACTGTGGGGGTGATCAAACAGCAGAGCAGACTGCCCAGAGGGGTTGTGAAGTCTCCATCCTTGGAAATATTTAGCATCCAACAGGCCACGGCCCTATGCAACCTGCTCTAGTTGTTTTCCATGGGCACCTTTCAATCTCAACCATTCTGTGTGGTTCTGTGTGAAATTTACTCCCATATTTGTTCCACACCTGCTTCATGCTGCTTTTTGTGTATTTTGCAATCCTTTCTTTTCCCAACTATCTGCTAACTATTGAGTTTACAGGTTGTATTGAAAGAGGAATTATTAGGAACCAGATTCCGAGGTAGCTGATTTCGAAAGAATTGCCTCATATCTTTAAAATCTAAACACTCAGTGTCTTGTTATTGCTATATCAGTCAATAATAACACCAATTCTCCCTGGCAAGAGCAAATAAGCCGTCATGTTGGCTTCTGTTTCTTCCCTAGGCTTTTCTGGCACAACAGTGGTTTCTAACATCCAAGCAATCAGGCATTAGTAAAACTGTCGGGCCCTTGTTAAACATTAGGCCCTTTGCCATTACATTTGCTTATTCACAAATCTTTGGTGGTTTTGCCAATAAGAGCGGCTAAGTTGCTACGGTTTTAAATGAACATTCTTCAGGTCTGATTCTGCTTTTAATTTAAACATGAAATCTTTCTGAATAACTTAGGGCTGTCCTGAGCTGCCTGGTGCTGTGACCTACGGGGTAGAAAATAATGTCTTGAAAATGTATGACAGACTAGATTCAATAGCAGAAACCTCCTCTTCAAAAGTTAAAAACAGAGGGAAAGAATTATAATTTTCACACAGGCTGGAAAAAAATGTTGGACTTTATGGAACTCCCTTACAGTTCTTCTTCAACCAGTCTTACAGTGGTAAGGGCAAAACAAGAAGGTGAAAGAATGTTTCTCTTAACACCCCTTTAGCTCCTAGCTCCTGGCCCTTTAGGCCAGCTGCAACTTGTAGTTCTGACTGCGGCAGAACAGTGTACCCAAGAACCACTGGTGGCTATATTTTTTCATACTCATGACTATTTTTTCATACTGTAAAATCAAGCACTGAAATTTAGTGAGGTAATATATTTAAAATTTTACTTGAATTCTACTGTACCATAAAGTAAGGAGGGGGTGTTTACTCAGATAGTACTGTAACAGAGCAATAGATAATAGTAAATTATATACATATATAGGTAGCCAGGAAAAATATATGCAAGTTTACTGCTCAGTTCATAATATCTTAATTCCTACTTGGACTCTGTCCTATTTAGGCTCTCTCCCTTACCCAGGTGATTATAACTGTCAGCAATGAAACCACAGAGCCAGATTTTCCTTCTAAACTAATAGTACAACTATTTCAGATTTAATGATACATTTTTTATGTCTTTAACATCTGATTTTTATATATCTTTTCAGAAGCATTAGTTAGACTACCCATAATAAATAGATGTCGCAAATTCTTTTACAATGTCCTATACATCTTGCAAGTGAAAATTTTAATCAGGTTTCTTAACATATACTTTGTACTCTTTACTTCATAATGAGATTACAGTCATAAATATGAAGAAGAATTTAAAGAATTAGAAAATTTTATGTATCTATCGCAATTGTATTCTTAAATGCCTCATATTGAAAAACATAGGACTTCATTTTTATGAGCAGTCTTATGAAAGGTGGGTAATATATCTTCCAGTGTGAATAAAGACCAAAATAAAATGGCCACAGTATATGAAAATCAATGGGCCCTATTCAGAATAAGACAGTTAACTTGACATTATAGTATGAAAGGACCTTTGTCTTATGACACTTACGAGGAATTATAAAAGGTTACTGTAACTTCTAGGCCTCCAGCTCAAAATCTTGGCTTTCTGTTCTCTAATTTGATATGAAAAACTGCAAATAAGTATAGGATGTGCTGTATTTTCACACAAAAAGCCAAAAGTGCAAAATAATTCACATATAACAATAAATTAAATATTTTTTAAAAAATTTTACTCATTTGGAAAAAGAATTAAGACTTTTTTTTCAAATTTATATTTGACAGACATTGATAGTGTCTCACATATTTTGATCTCATAATAATAAATGCAGAAAGGAAGAATGACAACCTTACAAGCACAGAGACATTCTCTTGAGAACTACTTTACCATGGATTAATATTTTTCTTTAATCACATAATGGAAGTATCAGTATGTCCACATATGCAGCATCATTTGCTGTACAAAGGCAGAGCTTTATAAAAGCAAACAAACAAACAAAATCCCACTTTGTAGGCCAGATGTAAACACAGTGGCCTCAATATACAGGTCTTGAACTTTTACTTCGTCCTCTGAAATGAGCCAGTGCCAACATTTACAGAAGTCATACTGGTTGGTGCCTAATTTTAGGCACATATGTGAGAACATTTGCATTCATATTTTGCACATAATAGAATGCAGGCTGAATTTCTAACCTTTTTTGCTCTGGCAGCTACAATGAGCATACAAATGACAGTGCAATACTTAGGCGCAGATATAGGTATCATCTGTGAACATCGGGTTTATTTGTTAGAGTTAGGATCCAAGACAAAGAAAGTCAAAACAGAATTATGTGTTAGTCTAGTGCTCACATTTAAAGTTTATTTTTATTCCTCTTTTAGCTCAGGGCAGTGTTGCAAAAGCAAGAGAAAGGTCTGAAATATATTCAGGAACACAGGTTGTGTTTTTCAAAATGAGGACTGTGAAAGGAGACAAGAATAGTAACATTTTCCACTTCTTTAGATTAATTTGGGATATTTTTAGGCAGTTAAATAAAAACTGATGCTTTCAGAAATGCAATGTTTGTAGGAATGATATTGCAGTATAGAATTACTGTTACTGTGAAGAAAAAAGAAGTGTACAAGTTAAGAGCTTCCCCATTATATTTTGAGGTAAGGAGGGGACACTCATACTCCGAACAAAGGGTTTAAAACTCATAAGGAACTCAAAGATTAACTTTTGAAGTTTAAATCAAACATATTTAATTTAGCACAAGGTACTGCAGTTTTCTCAGGTTACCACTCAAAAATCACTTCTCATTAACACAGTATTATGCTTGTACATAAATGTGTTGAAAATAACTAAGAGGATAAATTTTGATTTTATTTTCCTATTTTCCTTCTTTTCTTACTCAAAGACCATATGATAACATTCTTCTGAATCTTTTGGTCTTCATTTTTTTTATAAATTAATTGCACTTTGTTTGACAGAGTATGTTGGTGATAATCTGTTTTGATCAGGCATTTATTACATGTGATATGTTTCTGTGCCGCAAGTTGATTAGAATCATACTCATCATACAATTTCAGGATTGTGATGTTTACGGCTACAAGTGCGGTATTAGTTTTACTCAATATACTTGCAGTTTTACGTACAGCATTCCTGAAACTAATCTTCACAAGAATTTATGTGGAAAATATTATGCAGAAGTCCAGCAGTGGAAACTTTTTAATCAGATTTGCTAACATGCTCACATAGAAAATGAAATGTGGAATGATCAAATATTCTGCTGGCTATTTTATAGCTTTCCTAATTAACTGGTAATGATATACAGATATTTCAACATAGTTTTTTATGCCAAATGAATATTTCAAAAGACTTACCATCACATAGACACCACTTACCAAAATAATAATAATAAAAGTTGTTTTCACTTGGGTTCACTTGGCCTCCTTTCAAAAGTCTCTATGAACTTACTGAAATCAGAGAGAACTGTTGGCTATTAAGAACCCTCATGTTGAAGTTACTTGTATTGTTTATCCTTACACAGGAAATAAAAACAACTTTTATCAAAATCAGTTCAGAAGGAACCAATGTCTGTAGAAAAAGAAAGGCTAGCTTCTCTATCCCACAACAGTCACTTAGAGCTACTGAGTACTAAAGAAATAAAAAATATTCAGATAATGTTAATTTTGTAGTACATTGAGATTTTTCAGCTTGCCTCGTAGAAGGAAAAGCCATTCCAAACCAGAATTTTTTTAAGTCTGTCTTAGAGAAGGAAAAACAGCTTTCAACTGCATTTATATTTACTTTCCCTAGTGCAGAGGTGGCTATTTAATTTTGATAACTGTTCTAAAAATCTGTGAGAATATTAAAACACATACCATGCATCTAAGTCCTTTTAATTGGAATATTTAAAAAAATATATTCCTGCAGAGAAAAAGGCAATACCTGCATATATACTATTATTTAATTTCATAAAAGTATAATTTAGAATATTTTAAATAATAATTTAATAAATTTATTATTATAATGAAATGCACAAACATTAAGCCATTAATATGATAAGTCTCTGGAACTAAAATAGTTTCTTACATCACCATACGTGTCATTCTTGGAAACAATGAACATAATAAATTGTAACGTTTATACACTGTCACTGCATGAGTTGTCAGTCCATCAAATAAAAAGAAGGGTCTTTCGAGAAACATTAAATGGGTGTTGGGTGTTAGTTCCTTTTCAGATGTTAATGCTAGCTCTATCACCCTCATTAATAACTAGATGGTAAAACACTTTTTTATGTTGCATAGCAGCTGTCACGAGGGCTCTGGAATTTAATATACAGGTATAATGACCTTGTTCAAAACCCAAGATGTTATACCTATATGCCTATATGAAGAGAGTTGTATATATGCATGAGTTGTTTAAGAATGTCCTATTTTCAAAAATTTTTATACAAATTATTTTTTCTAACATCCATCATGGATTTAGATTACACCATCTACATCCAGATAGTGTATTACAGCATATTCTGCAAATTACCTATTGGAGTTGTTCAACACCCCCAAAAAATGCAAGACTGACTCAGTAAATTGAAATAGGTAAATCCAAATGTAATTTGTACCTACCAGACCAAATTCTAAGCATACATTTTTATAGTGTCTTTTCTTTGTCAGTGTTCTTACTTGTCAAGTCCTAAGCCATTGCATTGCTAAATAAAATGCATCTTTTTATGACTAGTTATGCTAAAAGAAAAGATAACAGTAAAGCCTCATGCTAAAAGAGGTTTTGGTGTTTGATTCTGGTTTTTTACTTTTATTTTTTTGTCAGCATGCACCACCTTTATATGAGTTATTACTAGTTCTTCTAGGCTCACCTGTAAAAAAGTTGTTGGAAATAGCTTGACATTTATGGATTTCCTTTTGACATTATCAGGGTTAATTAAATGATAACCTCCCCATTCTTGGAACATGTGAGAGGCAATAATGTCACCTGGGGTCATAACAGCGGAAGCCTTACAAGGTAATGTTTACTGCTGTGTAAAGTGCTCCAGCACATATTATGCAAGTAATTTAGAAAGAGAAAGAAACCCAGAAAATCAGTCTTAAATCATATCACAGTAGACTACAGAATGAGAGGGATAAGAAATATATCTGTATAGCTGACTTCAATAGGAACATAACTTCAGACAGTAAAGTTCAGTAGCTGTGTAAAAGGCTAAATTTAGCATTCCATCCTCAAAAGAGAGGCATATGTCATGTGAGTAATCCCTTTAACACAGACAAGAAAATATCACTAATTCCACTTTCAGAATGCTTTATATTCAAGAAAGAAAATGTTTCAAGTATTAAGTTTCATAGTAGTTAAATCTGCACTAAGGCAAGGTAAGGTAAGGTAGGGAAGTTAAAAACTGATTTAATCATTTAAGTAGCTGGATATTGAGGAACGATTCTTTACTGGAACAGCTACAATGCACAGTATCACAGGATGTGATGACAGAAATTAAAGAAAAGGAATTTGCATTCCCAGGTTACCGTTCAGAGCCTGGGGGGTGGGGGGTAGTTAAGACAAAACCCCATCAAAACAAACCATGCTACAGCGTGATTTAAGTATTTTATCACAGATAAGTGATATGTTGTAATTTTTATGCTCTAAAGAGATTTACAAAGAAGGGAAAATGAGCTAGAGAGAAATACTGTAGAGAAAAGCCATAATGCAAAACGAGGGAGGTTTTAAATTCAGATTTTGGAAAGAAATGTTAAAGTTTGATGAAAATGGGTAAGGGAAAATATGGCTGCAAAGGAGGATCATTTTGTGAGGGAGAAGAGGTAGCTGGAAGGGGAAAGGACAAAATGAATTCACTCTATCACAACTCCAGATGGAGTTTTCTAAAGGAGTTGGGAAGCGGTTACCATTTGCAGTTGAAGGAGTGGCTGAAGGCATTCAGCCTATGCACATAGAATTTGAAAGTGTGCCAAAATGGAACTCGCATTTTTAACACAGAAAATATTACAAAAATGTCAAGAATGCCTAAGGAATTCAAATATCTCCCAAAATACCTGGATGGTTAGGAATTTAAACACTTGCACCTCAACTCCTTCTTGAGTGAACTTTCTGTTTAGAAATGCTATTAAAAATCCTACAGAAAAATAAAGCTTTCTTCATTCAGTGAAATAATACACAAGAGACAACATGATTCCTTAGAGGACTGCTAGGGCACAGATGATTTTCACAGCACTCTAGATACACAGCACCTGCTTAATCTGCTTAATCGAAAGGCTGAGGACAGGCTGCTCCGAGAGAGCTCTGTCTGTAGAGACTGGTGGAGAGTTCCACATGTGAAGGAAATTGCATGTGAAGATATAATTAAGGGCTGTTCATAAGCATTACAATACAATGAAAGTGAGGTAAGATGTAGCTGGATAATTGGTTTTATACATTTAAAATAGAAATAAAGACTGCAAATTCAAGCACATAGCTTTTTTTTTGTTGTTGTTGTTTTACTTTTTTCCCCAATAGTTTTCAGTCTGATTTTTTTCTTTCTTCCTTCTTTTCTTTTCTCCAGTCTGTTATATTGATATTAGTAATCAATGTACAAATTCTCATTTTATTTTAAGAAAGAAAGTCTTGATGAATATGTTAATATACTTCTTTTAGAAGACCTAAAAGCAAGTCAGAATTTTGATTTTCTTGTTATTATGCAGAAAAATGTGGCGCAACATAAACAGATTTTGAGGTTTGCTTTGCTTTTTTATCCTAAAATTTGGTAGGTTTTCTAAACCTCATTTATACCATGATACATGATACTTTAAAGGAGATATCTCCAGTATCTATCCAATCGGAGTAAAATATATATATAAATTATATGTAATCCTAAGCACTACTTGGAAATATTCAGATAATATTATGTCAGTGAGTGACTTGGGATTTGTATGTCCTTGTACATATTTTACTGAAGTTTATCAATACGTCTGTGTCTTTTAGGTCTTGAGCTCTTTCTAAAGATTTCATAAGTGCAGACTTGCCTAGCACAACTATTTGTGGAACCACTGTATATGAGTAAATCATAATGGTGACTTACTCAGCATCTCTAATTTTGCATTATATTCAATAAACATACTGCTTAAACCCAAATACATCTCTAGATTATATAATTCGTACCATTTTTTTTCAAACCAATACACCTGAGGTATTGGCTTTCGAATTTTCTTACAGATTTCTCAACTGAGCTTATCATACAGAGCAATCAAGAAAAGATTCCTTTCAGAACAATTTCCTCTTCCCCCCAACTCCCTTCCCTAGATATTGCATACAATTATGTTCTGATAGTGAAAGATATAAATGCAAGAAACAATCCATCTCTGTCTAAGAAGGAATTAAATAATTAAGCTCTGACTAGTTTATCTGCACTGAAGGAAAATGTCCCTCAATTCCTCTATGTGTAAAAAAAGTACACAAGCTTTGCTGATCTGGAAAGCCATCACCCTAGCTACACTATGCAGAACAACAGTTGAAGATCAGGACCCAGAGAGTTAGTAAATAGAGAATATTTGTTTGTTTCTGTTTCAGTTTTTTCGCAGTATTTTTATACAAGTTATTTGTAACTGTAGTCATTCTAAAGATCTCCATATTTTATCCTTGT
This sequence comes from Steatornis caripensis, assembly GCA_013398225.1. Classification (NCBI taxonomy): domain Eukaryota; kingdom Metazoa; phylum Chordata; class Aves; order Caprimulgiformes; family Steatornithidae; genus Steatornis; species Steatornis caripensis. Next base: position 16,162 of record VZSC01019306.1, read on the forward strand.
AAATTTCTTATGTGACCCTACAGAATGATATTTATACTAAATGTGCAAATTATATTCAGGATCTTAAAAAAGGGAGAGGAGTTGGAATAAATCAGGCGGAGTTGTAATAATGATGTAGCAAGCATTGCATGCATCCTGACCATTGTGCTTCATGGAGTGACAACCCAGATGGATGCCCTTAGACTCTGTATTAAGGAACAGTGGCGGCAGGCAACTCACAGTAGGCTGGCCAGGGAAAATGCCTAGAAGGAGGCCAAGAAGCTACCATCTGTCAAGCCTTAATACATCCAGTACTGGAATTAGTTCAAGGTACACAAAGAGAGGTGGGACTAGAGACCTAAATCTCTGAGAGGATAGTTCTGGAAGCACATACTATACTATATTAAATGGTCCTCCAAGAATTGAAGCTCTGACCTGTGCCTTTGCAGCTATGTCTGTATTTGCAAGTAAACACAAATGTGCTCTGGAAAAAGTGCAGATCAGTGTGTTGAAGGAGTTACTGCTGAAGCTCATATCTCTTGTGCAATTAGGGGTTTTATATTGGATTAAACTATGCCTGATCTTCTGACCAAAATGTCCCCACCATGAGTGTGGCTGGAAGCTGGTCAGTCAGTTTTAGATTGTTACGTGGCCATTCAGGCCCGAGTCTCATTGGTATATACCTGGAGTGAAGCTTCCAGTCTACTTTCATCCAAAAGGAATCCAGTCTTCTGAGCACCAGAACTTTTGTTACAGAAAGAATAGTAAAGAAATCTGCTTCACCATTGCTTCAGTCTTCAGTGTTCCCTGCTACGACTGGCCCTCAGGACTCCCAGACTCTGGAGATAAGAGAGAAAGCACGGAGAAATGAAGACTTGCCCATAGTCGATGAGGATTGGGTTAGAGAGCAGCTAGGCAAACTGAACACACACAAATCAATGGGTCCCGATGGGATGCACCCACGAGTGCTGAGGGAGCTGGCGGA
>VZSC01019306.1:18744-30187 GCA_013398225.1 Steatornis caripensis
AGGCTGCCCAGAGAGGTTGTGGAGTCTCCTTCTCTGGAGATAATCAAAACCCGCCTGGACATGTTCCTGTGCAACCTATTCTAGGCGCACCTTCTTTAGCAGCAGGGTTGGACTAGATGATCTCTAGAGGTCCCTTCCAACCCCTACCATTCTGTGATTCTGTGATTTAGTATTGCAAAGCAAATTTCTGTTGTAGAGGCAAACATTTATCTCAGGTACTAGATAGTGAAATTTACCATGACCAACCCAGCGTTGCTGGCAATTCTGCTGGGTGGGGAAAAAAAATTTAAATGCCTGTGTTTAGACAGCAGGGTTTAAATATGATGAAGACAGAGGAAAGAAGATAATAGAAATAAGATTCAAGAGGTTTAGAAGGTGCCATTTTTAGAAGGCAAGCTAAGGAAACTGTTCTAGATGTAGTATGCTAGGCAAGATGGCAGGAAGTCACTTGTATCCATCATTGTGCATTCCTTAATGTATTTATGTAAGCTGGTTCCTCATTGTCTTGGTTTCTAAACAGCTGAGGAATCTCACAACAATCAAATTAGAAGGCTTGTTCACTTGTCCTCTACCACCTGCAGCAGTTTATCTGAATGATTCTTAACCAATTTGAGCTAAAATATACCAGGTTATGATAAATAGTTGAAGTTTTAAAATGTACATCATTGCTAACCTACAAATTTTCATCAAAAATGCAGGGGGATAGGTGTGGGCAGTTATAAAAACAGGAGAAAGGGAGATCTGAATGGGTGATAGTATCTAGCAAAGACGATGGCAAACAACTGGATGCAGGTTGCAAAAGGAACCCTACCATTGTGGAAATAAGCTACGTGAATATGACTCAAGCATTAAGTTTATCACAAACAAACGCCACTGATTTTGCTGTTCTGTGAAGGTACCTTTTGATCCATTTATTCTCAGTATCCTACCAGATTTTTCAGCACGTGTCTCTAAATAATTATGTAATCCCTGCCAATTACTTTTTTTTTAAGCTATCCACCACATAACTGAACAATACAGAGATTCTTCTTTTAGTAACAAAACAGTAAATCTAACTTAATTCACTTAATTCAGTTGGATTGCTTCATGGAAAACTCAGGATAACTGAAGAAGTGTTTGGCTCACAGTTACCATCTCCAGCTTCAAAATCTATTCCTGGTTTACTGATTCATCTAAGAAATAACACGTAAGACAATAAAAATATTTATTTTGTTTATTTAGCTGAGAAGTGTGGACTAGTGGAGAATGTACTCTACCACCTCCCCCCAAATCTGACCTGAAGTGACAAAGAACTTTCAGGTTCCACCCTTACTCAATCATGGTGAAGCTCTTTAAGGTCTTTGTGACTCAAGGTCAATGTATCATTAGCAGGGCCTCTCTGTATTACAGAAACTACAGTAAGTGTATTATTGTAACACACAATAAATTAATTTAAATTTAACAGTGTGTTAAAGATCATGAAAGAGAACTACTAGATTGACACTTCCCAGAGTTCTGATTATAAAAATATTTAGGGAAAATTGATCATTGTGAGGAAGAACTACTTGTTGATAGCAATTAAGTCATTAGTAAGAAAGGGATTGTTTCAGCTCACTTAACCTCATAAAAGCATTAGCTTGGCTTGTAGTAGTTGCAGATGGTGTCTTTCCAGACACTAGGAATATAATCAAGAGAATGCTTCAGGGTGGAAAGGATCTCTGGAGGACATCCTATCCAACTTCCCTGCTCAAGCTGGGTCATCTAGAACAGGATCATACGAAGTGGGAAAGCACAGGCTACTAGAACAGTGGTATTAAGAGTCCCAACTATTTCATCCAAGTCTGACAGCACAGAGACAACCACACTGGAGAGTATCTTCTTGGAATGAAAATAGCAACAATAATTTTTATCTCTTTCCTTGGAAAGGATTGTTCATTAATGGGCCAATGCTATGGAACACAGTTTTAAGCTGCCCTGTGCTTGTAGATAAATTTAACTGCCACTTGGGACAAAATGAAAGAAAATCAGTAACAAACTATAATTAATATTTTACTTCTTTTTTAATCAAAACTACAGAATTGACTTAAATAAAAAGTATTTCAAAACTTCAGTTAATTTGCTTTATTTCAAGAATAAAACATAAAAATCTATTCCTCTAAAATAGTTTATGTAAAGACTCATCTTTAATGTAGAAATAACTATTATCAAATACTTTCATGCTAAGAAACTTGTATTCTTCATTCTCCAGTCAAATTACTAAAGCACCAGTATTCAGGAAATACCCGGTTTTATAGATCATTTGGAAGAGCTATGTTTTCCTCAGGTAATATGCAGACTAAAATGGAAAAAAAACTAGTGCCTTTCCATAATTTTGAACAAATAATGGAGGGAGAAGCATTTTTAAATCACCCCTCTGTCAACAACAAACTAATGAATTCTAACTAGACTAAGTTTTTCAAAGCTTTACCGGTTTAATGCTTTCTTAGGCTTTCTTTAAATCTAGCTAAATTTAAGGACAATGCAGAGATTTAGTTTTTCTTTTTTTTTTTTTCCTGAATAATGGACACTTGTTTCAGACAGTAAAGAATCAGTGTTGACAATCCCTTAATCATCAGAGCCTTCCAGGGATTTACAAAGCCCTATTGGCTGTTTTATACAGCTAATTGCAGCTGTGTTTTCCCCCATTCTGCTTCGTTTTTCTTTCAACATGGCCAAAGAACAGTCACAAAGTTATCCATGGTCCTAGTCAAGAAACTGCATCCTTGAGAAGCAGCATAACTTGGAGAAGAGAATTAAAATTCAAAGTTAACTATGCCTAGTTTCTAATTGTATCTACTAGTTACTCATCTCATGGTCTTGGCTAAGCTTTTTTTCACCCTTCTGTCTCAAGATTTTGCTGCTGTAAAATATGCATAACATTTCCCCATTGCTGTTTCTGGGACAGCAAATGCTTATGCCATGATGCCTACACAGTGCTTTGAATATGCAGTATGCTATGTAAATGACATATATTTTTAGATCTTCAAAGAACTTCTGTAGTTAGAACATTCTGAACATAACTCTGAATTAAGAGAGTTTCCTAGTGATGGGCTCATCATCTGATATTAGGAAATTCAGGAAACTATTAAGGATCTTCCAGTACTTAAAGTAAATGTTTGGGAATTTCTCTACTGACTTCACGTGGGTAATGGGCCAAAATATAACTGAATTCCTCAAGATCTGAAAACCATTGTTTTAAACATTAACTACTTATCAAGATATGATGCTTACATAACATTTTCCTAGGCACACTGGCTAAAAAAAAAATTCTGAATAGGAAAATGTTTATTAAGTTGCGATTCAATTAGTTTTGCATATCTCAAAGAGACAATGATTTACATTAAAGACAGCAGGCTGGTTGTCTTTGAGCTCAGGCTCAAATCAAACCTATCTGATTATTAAAAGTAGTATTTGATAATGAAGTATTATCATTGGGATCAACCAAACTGAATGCAGCAGGAAAGGGAATAAAGCACTAAGATCAAGATAGGAGAAAGCTAGAATCTATCCTCAGATTTGCCATGAGCCTCTTAGGGAATCCTCATTTCACTACTTGATTGTATTATTTTTTTCCCTCCTCAGTATAGCAGGACTACTGTTACTTTTATTCATTAACGCAACAAGACTCTTTGTGATGTAAAAAGACTTATAGGAAGTAAGGGATACAGCACATTTAAAAACTATAACTGTGTCTTCTGCCATGCTTAAAAAAGGAGAACTTACTTGCATATTATATTTCTGTTTATTGTGTGACCTTCTCTAGAGGACAGGAAAAGATGAGTAGTATAAACAGGCCTCATTGTCATAGGTAATTAATACCATATTTCCTCATTTTTATCAAATTTTTCATCACAGGGAGGAAGAAGAGGTGAAAGGGAAAGAGGGGAAAGGAAAAGAAGATACCTATTGAATAAATTTTAAATATCAACACTAAACTACAACTACAGGCAAAGTAAAGAGTAGTCTGTAAAGAGCTGGCGTGCAGCATAATTATTTTGGAAAAGAAAATTGGAGGACATAAATGCAAGCTTGTGAATTCTCTTACAGGAGGAAAATAGAATTTTAAATCATTTACAAAGAAAGGACTTCTCTTTTGAGTTCTAACACAAGAAACTTCAGAAATATCAACTAAATCTACTTTGAAGTAAGAAAGTGTTGTGTCATCACTGGATAGATTTTCTTATTCTATTCTTTAGAAGTCAGTGCTGTCTGGTAACAAAAATCCAAGTAGAAAGCAAAGCTCCAAAGAAATCTTAGTTAAGTGGGAATTGCATTCACTTGTCTTCCAGTGTGTAAGATTAACTCCTTTTAATTAACAGTTATGTTTATGAAGCAAAGGGAAGTTAATGTATTTGCAGGTGATTTGCTAACACTTTTGATGTTAAGTTCACTTTCTACATCAACTATGTCATTTTTTTAAAGAAATAAATCCATATCTGCCTTTGACATCCTTCCTCTCTTCTTCCCCTGTCTATTTCGTGTCAGTAATATCACCATTCTTACCATTTTGGTAGTTGCAGAAAAGGTATGCACAACTACGATAAATTTCTTCCATACTGTTCCTTACTTGTGTTTCACTTGCAGTACATGCAACAAATATATTACAAAAAAAAAATTTAGTATGTAATATTATCCATGTAAAATATTCCTATACATAGTATTAAGTATTTATACAAGGATTTTAAGTAATAGTTTTGTGACTGTAAACAAATTAGGGGGGAAACTTTCTGTGTCTGCAATACAACAGGCACATAGTTGACAAAATAAATGTACGCTTAACTATATATATAATATATATACATATAAAGACAGCAACACATTCTACCTGTTATTTAGATGCTTCTGTCCTAAAAAAACTGCATCTTTTGAAGTGTCAAGGAGAATAAAAATAATACTCCTTAAAATAAAATCCCAAACTATGAGGCATTTCCTTTTCACTGTAACTAATATTTTCTCTTGTACTACTCACAAAAATCTTGTCATTACCCAAGAAACCAAGAAAGAAAACAAACCCATATTTTTTTATGAGACATTTTTACTTTCTGTTTTCACTATGCTAAGAACTGAAAGCAAATTCCGTTCCTTGGAAAGGTTATCACAGGCTTTCACAAGGCAGATTCATTGCAGTGTGAAACCTCATTATTTTCAGCATATCAGTGTATGTTTTGTAAAAGTATATACTGAATGTCTTTTCAGGTAAGGAAAGGTACATATGATGTTAAATACTTTGCTGGCCAGTTGGAGGAAATGAGACTTTATAACATTATAAATTCACATTTGTAAGCTTGAAAAGTTTTCGTATTTAATTTGTGAAGGAGAATGTTAGTCTTCTACTAGTCTTTTACACAAGTCTTCTGCACAAGAAATTGTAATTTCAAAGGCTGTTCTTATGTTTGGGGTAACATTTTTCCTGTCTCTTCCTTCTATAATAAAATTTTCAAAAAAACTAACAATATAATAGTCTATTTCCATAAATACTACTGGTCAGCATGATGTATATTAACTGTACAACTTGTGTTCTTTTCCTGGGGCTTATTTTTAAATCTGTTTGTTTTCCTTTTCCATTGTCTCAAATTAGTGGGAAAAAAATAATCTAATTATCCATTAGTCTTCTCTCCACATGTAAATTCTGTAAAGGTCTGGTATCCCATAAAAAGGGATTATAAACAGTGCAGGAAACAATGATCCAAGCTAGCACTTTAAAGAATAATTAAAGCAAAGAAATAAAGAAAAAAAAAACCTGAACATTTAAAAATACATGTAATTTTCCCAGCTTTTTCAAAGTACCAAAGCTAGGATGGTAACATGGCAGACAACTTCCCTTCTCTTTAATCCACCGTATCCTTTTCAACTAGAGTGTATAGCACGCAATAGTTACATAAGCTGAAAACCTGCATCATTCATCACTTGAAGTTTCATCACCCATCACTAGCCTTAGTTTAGCATTCCTTGTTGAAGAGGAGAACTTGTAAATACCTCAATAGCAGAAGTTTGAGGAGGTGTTTTGTTACACCATGACCTCATCTCACAATGGGTCAAGTTTTGTTAGAAATGAGAAAATTAATGATAAAGTGTTTCCTTGGAGAAAGAGGAAGCCCAGACCATCCATTTACTCAGATGCAGCTGATGATCAAAGTGAGGTAGTTCCCAAGGCATTGTGCACAGAAGGTCCTAGCAAAAGACTTCTAGCCAAAGTAGGTGGAGGACAAATCCCAGTGTGGATAGGAGTGTTATTTCCTATTCTGCATGAGATGCAGTAGCTCAACAGAAAGTAACATTTTTGAGTTTGTTTGGTTTGGATTTTTTAGTTGAACAAACACAGACAGGTAGAGTGGCCTGTCATACACCGTGCAGTATTCCTGTGACACTGCCCAGGAAAAAAAAGATTCACCCCAGACAGGTGTGCCCAACATATGCAGCACCTAGAAAAAAATCAGTTTCACTACCATCTGCATGAGGGGGTCTGTTTTGACACTCAGGTAATCAATTCTGTTTCCTTCTTCTCTCATCCTACCTGACACATGTCCAAGCACTTTTGTCAGTCTCTGACAGCAGTAGGAGGAACAGTTATTCCAGTGCCTACTCTGCCCAGTCAATTCCTGACCCCCTCTTCCTGCAACAGAGTGACCATCATCTATTGAACTGCTAGTGATCAGTCTGAATATTACAGGCAGGAAACACTATTCAGCATTCCTGGCAAAAACAGGTTCATTTATCTATATACTCTTCTCTGTGCAGAAAATTAAACACCATCTCTGCTGCTCTTCTCCCCTGGTACCCATAGTGACTAGATGTAGGTTGCTGCCTATGCAATGACAGATCAATTCACACACTTTGTGCTCCTTCACAGTGACAGCATGAATTAAACATAAATACAAGGCGGGGATCTGCTGCCTACTGTCGACCAGAACTGGCCGCAGCACTGTGTTTACAATTAGAGTGCTCACTGCCTTCTTTGTCTGGGTATGTTCAGTACTGGAGGCACATTCAGAGTGTTGCTAAGGTTGCTTTGACTAACTGCTTGAGAACAAACCAGTCTAATGGACTGCTGCTGGATGGGAGATGGAGATTTTCAGCCTCTTGACAATCTACTGAACATCCAAAAATTATTTACCAAACAAGCAGTGCTCTCAGATAGTGAAATCAATATTCACAGTATTTGTCCTAAGCTAGTTCATGAGCCAGAGTAGACTTTCCTCTCACTTCTAAGATTAAACTCTGTTTTCAGTGGGACTTTTCAAACAATTACTGTGTTTGAGCAGGTTGTCAAGCCCAGGAAGGAGTTAAAAAGCAGTTTCTTTATACAGGCTTTTTCACAGCTAGAAAATTCTGGTTTTCCACCCATAGATCACCCTTCTCCCAAGTCTGATCTTGTTTGAAAATTTTTGAGAGCAAAAAATCACTTAACAGAAAGACTCCTTTTACTCTATTCCACTCAGGAGGATAGTCCACGATTTTAAAAGTCTGAGGTTCAGAAAGATTTCAGTAGGAAATATTTACTGAGTAATAGAACAAGCACAGAGAAAACACCACAAACATTAGGCTTGTACAGTACATGTGCTTATAGAAAAGAGTGGATAGCTTTGAAAGGAAATGTAACACTTTAGCTTACTTATAGCTCATATACCTCTTCTGCAGGTACATCTTGGATGGCAGGTGCTCCCGACACTCTGTTCCTAGGATATAATCTCCCAGCTGCAAGATTAAACCCCTGAAGTGCCAGGAAGGCACCACCAACAGAGGTCTACTGAAACTCTGTTTCAGCCAGTTCCCTGTTAGGTTCTTTCTGACCCAATGCTTACCAATGTCAGACAACAATAAGCCCATGAGACCACACAGCGGGTCCAAATGTGCCAGAATGGGTCATTCCTAAAGCACCACCCAGCAAAAGGAGAAAAAGGCCAGCAGTGTTGGAGGATCTTTCGTATGAGCTGTCTTGATAAGACTTTTCTTTCTGCACCAATTTGACTCTGAGAACATGTAAATATCAGAGGAAGACACTTCAAATGTGGGTTTCCTGACTGATCCGTAGCTGTCAGAAATGGATAACCTCTAGAGAGTTGACGTACATAGCATCTGATAGGGTGTCTGTTGTTGTCTGAGAGCCAATGTAATCTCTTCTCAGAGTCAGAATGACTGCTTTCTCCTCCTCAGGTCACTGCAGGTTCTCTGACATTAGGAAATGTCAGTATTTCAGTAATCTGTGTTAATAAGGTAGATTAGCAGTGGCCCTTCGTTTCAGCTGCTGACAGTAAATTCCACAGATTCTTCACAGAGACTCTTATCTCTAGACCAATATGATCCTTGGCTCCAGATCTACCATAAAAGCTTACTAACTTGCTTATCACAAAACTTTTCATTATGCCTGCAATTTGAAATGCCTGGGAAGTTCTTGGGATTTTTCTGCTATTGTTTCATGTAAAAAATGAAAAAAAAAAATCTCTTCCAGCTGTAGAACCTCGATCTCCCTTGGACCAAAATCTCCAGTTCCATTCAGAAGGGATAGATAGGAACTAAAAGCCTAATGTGAAATATCTTCAAGTATAGTTGAAGTATTGCCCTATATAAACCAAAAAGCATGTAAGGCTCCTGTATGCCAGATCAATCCTACAGTACAGTGTAAATATAAATTTTAGTTTGGTCCAGAGATCATTTGCAGCTTGAGCAACAGAAGCCAGAATTCTTCGCCCTCCCTTCATATCTTTGTCCATGTTTACAGTGATGATATGCAGGCTCAGAAAGGCTTACAATATTTCTTCACTCTAGGGAGTTACCCTTAATAAAATATTGTATGTATTTTTTATTGCTGTGCTTATGCTTAATTTCAACATTTGATCAGACATACTGAAGAGCAGGGGAATGCCACTCAGTTAAGGCAAAAATGTCACAGTGAAGCTGGTCATGTTATAAGATACATTACACTAAGTATTTAAATTAATATTACTATAAATCAGCTTGTCCAAATTAAGAGAAGTTTTAGTCCTTCATAACCGTGGCAAATATAACTGGAAAAATCTGTAATAGTTCCATTAACAAAGATAATAAAATCAAGATGAAAACTATTCAGGAACCACCTGCAACCACTGTGACAATGCAATTTCTTCAACTAACAACGCAAAAAGAAGGATTTCCAACTAACATGATACAACTTTGGCTCCCTAACTCCAGCAACTGCATACTTGTTTACATCAGGGTTAACTTGCAGCAGTCTGTTCTAAAATCCCCAAGGCAGAAATTTGACATATTCTTCTGGAATCATCCTGATATGCTATAACTACTTTGACCACTTACATATAAAGAGCCAGAAAAATAAAGTCAAAAATAAAATGTACATAGTAAAACCAGATAGCACTAAGTAAAACAATAAAAAACCCCACTATTTGTCAATGCAGGAGGGAATTAAAATATCTCTAAAGTAGGAAATATCTTACCCTCCAGGTTATTGCAATTAGTAAGGATGTGAAAGCACAGCTTCTTCAGCATTGCAAAGTGTTAGTTTTCACATTTCAACACTGTCCTCAGGAGCTAACAAAGAGCAAGTCTGACTCAAAAAAATTTGCTTTAGCAAGCTGTTAGTATTCTGTACTATGTATAAACTGTGCTTGCTTTAAGTAGCAGCATATGTTCTGATAACCACAAGCTATTTGAAATATATATTTAAAATGAATACTTGGAGAAATAACATAAAACTTTCCATAGTGTGGCAATTTAATTTTAAACTACATACTGACAATGATCATGAATTTCTCTTTGTACTCTTTGAAGTGTTTAAGTTCATATTAAAACTGTTTGGAACTTCAAATTTTACAAACTTAAAGGAAAATCCTTTCTAAGCCAATGTTAACCTAACTGAAACTGTCATGACTGTAGAGATTCCATGTAATTGCTATCCTGATTTTCAGCATTCTGGAACTGTTTTCATTCTACACACAAAACCAGTTAAAAATATATTTTGTTCATAGGCTGTATTATAAAGTAACATTAAGATTATTTCTTACCTCCAGAAATTTCAAGAGGAAAGAGTTTATAGAAAGAGTTTGTTTCAAAGGATATCTAAACTTCTCACTGTGATTATTAATAAAGCACTTTTTTATTATATTCATACAAGCAATGCTATTGCATGTAAAATGTGACATGGATATTTTATCCTAGATTCATACTGTCATGCTACAGAACTGCATAAACAGACATTGCAAGTATATTTTCAAGCCAGATTTCCATAAAAGTATTACTAGTAATTAAAATACATGCTGTATTGCATACTACCAACTACATTCTGTCTCATCTCATCATAACAAAACTATGAAAGACTTCTAAAGTGCAGTTACAAGGCTCAAGATGAGAAAGTGTTTATTTCAAATATGGAAATTTCAGATAGAATACCTAGCCAGGCCTGTTGGGTAGTTTCTCTCTCTCCAGTATGTTGAAGGAATCACTACATCTATCTTCAAGAAGATGAAGTCAGAGGACAGTGGTTAACAGACAAAAGGAGGCAACTTCATATTCTAGAAGAAATACGGTACTATTTCTCTGCAAATCATCTAAAGGAAGCACAGTGAAATATTGGTAGTATCTAGCAATGACAGAAGGGGTACAGAATAGTAACAAGCTTGAAGTTCTTACTTGAGATGTCTACGCTACAGCCTTGTCTCCAGAATCACTTTCTCCCCCACACAACTATTATATATGTAACAAAGAAATCTAGAGGACACAATTTATTTTTTAAAAAGGACACTTCCCAACTTGATAAGAATGTGAGGTTTCAGAATACTGTGCATTAAACTACTAACTAGGAGAATCAGATATTTCTATAAACTATTCTATTACTAATGATATAGAATCAGGAAAGTGTATAAGTGCTTATAAGTGAACAGTAGATGAGATTGCTGCGGAGTAAAATACAATGGGCCTTTATCCTTCTGTTTTATTCCGCAGGCTTCATGGTATGATGGGTCAAGATTCCTCTTCCACCTGAGACTGCATTATTTGCCTACTGCATAATATGCTGTTTCTGTCTTGAAGATATTTACAGCATAAAACATGTGCTCTACTGTTTTTTTCCCAGTACGTATAAGATGAAAAAATGCTTTTGGGTATGTGGGATATTTTAAAATTATTTTCAACTATAACTTTCATCGACACACATGCAAAACATGCAGTTAAACAGCTGTTGTTCAGTTCTCACAGAAATCTTTACAACAGATATACATAAGAAATTGGTTATTACAATTAAAAATGATCATAGAATCATAGAATGGTAGGGGTTGGAAGGGACCTCTAGAGATCATCTAGTCCAACCCCCCTGCTAAAGCAGGTTAGCCTAGAGCAGGTTGCACAGGAATGCATCCAGGCGGGTTTTGAATATCTCCAGAGAAGGAGACTCCACAACCTCTCTGGGCAGCCTGTTCCAGTGCTCTGTTACCCT
>VZSC01019306.1:33317-55075 GCA_013398225.1 Steatornis caripensis
GCAGGTAAGAAACCTTTGTTGCTGCCCTGATTGCCCTTGCTTATTCCCCAGTCAATTGCAATGGCATGAGTGTTGCCATTTTGGACCCCACCCCCCGAGTCATCTTTTGCATCGTTTAATTACTGGAATAAAATTTTCTTGAGAAGAAATGTTGATGCTGACAGCTTGCAGCATTACTTTTACAATTTCTTGTCCCAGAGGTTGCAAAATGTTAACTCTCCTGTTGACTTACTTACCTTATGCCTCGCAATGGATTAAAACGGACAGAAATACGTGAGCATCGCCTCAAATCTGGGCAAAGTTTAATCATGCAGTTGTTGAGACAGAATTATCAAGAACAGAATAGTGTCCTTATGGGCAAATTGATTCAATAACCATTCGCCTGAATATAGATAAAAAATATGTTAGTAACTATCCAGTGGTATTAATTTGGAAATATCAGTCAAATGAGCTCTGCTTTCAGGCTTTTCTCTACTAATTCAGATATTATTAGGCCCACCTGTGCTTTTTCATTCCTGATAAACTTTTTGCATTTGTTCTAATTCCCCAAAATGGGAAGGTTTTTGGTGTTTGAATGACAAAGATAATCTTGACAACCCATCTGAATAAACAACTAACGAAGAATTTCTGTGCTTGATAACAAGTGTGGGCAGATAACACAAGAGCCCACCTCTGCCTTTTCTTCATAGCTGGAAATGGAAAACCAAATGTAGTGCAAAGATATTATATGAAAGGAAGAAGACCTTTTAGAGATGTGAAATTTCATCCATACAAGTACTGATGAAACCTGCATACTGTGAAGATAATGGTTATGCTTCCATTCAATTGTGCATAGTGGCTTTCTGCTTTGCTTGGTGTCCTTGAAGCAAAGGTAATTTGTTTTTTACTCTCCTGTGAGCATAATGTGGGATATGACTGCTCTCACCCCATAGGGAGAATGCATCACACACTAATTGTATTCGCAAATCAGAATCAAATTGTGTTAATACATACAAGGATAGTAACATGCTTCATCTCTTTAAAAAGGTCTGTCGCCTTTATCTGTCCAAACAGAATTTTCCTTGGCCTGGAATATAATGTCGATAATTCAAATAAAACAGTCAAATCATGAATGAAGTTTATATAGCATTCTAGTAATCTTATAAAAAAGAAGGATGCATATTTTCAGGACCTGTTATGACCTCTTCAATGGGGACAATTTCTGCTAAAGTTATTTTTTTGGGGGGGTGTTTATTTATTTTTCTTTTCCTATTTCTGTCTTGTCTGTAACATACTGCAGTGGAGTGGGGGGAAACAGAAAATAATTTCATGTTTACCTTGACCTTCTAAATGTGAAAATAGTAGCTTTTACTTAATCCCTGACTTGATGAAAATATTAAAGGATTTTTTTTTTTTAAAGCATAGTTCTTGGTTCATTGTGGATGAAATAAAGAAAAATCTCATTCGTAAAGCTATCGAGGTTCAGAATTGTATGCTATAAGACCACAGAAATAATAAGGAACAGGATGACTACATTACTGCTGTAGTTGAGAACACAAACCCCAAGTTTGGGTTAAAGGTAGAATGTAAGTATACATTATTGCCAGAATTGAAAATAGAGGAACTTCACCTCAGAGTGGTGAAAGAGATTTTGGAAGTTACTCAGAAGCACATGGAAAAATCCATAACAATCTCTTTCAGATTTAACATTTTAAGTTTGCTTTTAGTGTTAATCATAGGACTGCTGGACACTGTTTATAATGCTCATGAACAACTTAATTCTGAAAATACTCAATAGAGCTCCAGGAACATGCTGTTCAGATTCTGATCCTACCACCCTGAGTGAGAAACTCTGTTGCTCATTACCAGTCAAGTTCAAGCACTAAGTATAAAGCAAACTTTCTCCATTAAGGCAAAACATAAATTGCTATGTGAATGCACTAAATCCACTTTTATTTGAGTTACTGGTATTAAGCATGTGTCAACATCTTCCCTCAAACACAATGTGAAGGCATTTTCCCATCAGAAGAGTGAATTTTTCTATGTAATTGCATCCAGGACATACTGAATTGTCATATATACAAAAATAAAATACAAAGAACCTGAATGTTTTACCACCATGATATTCGTCCTCAAGTAAATGATTACACTACAATGAATTTAATATGTTCTCATTTGGTTTAGTAGCACTTCATGAACATTCTATCAATTCATCTAACTGCAAAAACAGTAGAAATGCAGAATTTTAGAGTATGTTTCTCCAGGCAGTAAATCTATTGTAGATTAATTCTTCCATGTCACATGATCAAAACAACAAATTTTATCTAATTTTGTGATCTTACATTGTTCTCACCAAAGTTATATGGGAAACATAAGTTATTAAAGAGCAACAAACAGGTTATTTCCATAACGAGGACTGTTCTTGTCACCTTTAGCAATGCCAGTAAGCATTGAGAAAATTAATAGTAGGATAGATCACTGAAGTCTTCTACTTGGACAGGGGCAGATATCCATTGATTATACTCTCTGGAATATACTGAGAAATGTTAATCAAGTCAATCCTCTCTCTAAGTTAAAGAAAAAAAAAAAGAAAAAAATTTCTCTGTTAAGGGGTTTCTGAAGATTTATGACCTCTTTGGTCATGTAACTCAAGGCTTAAATACCTGTGACTTACTTTAGAACAAATGTACAACTGATAAAGGAATACTTGAAAAATAACTCTCCTTAATAAAAGATAGATACCTGCACCTACTGTAATAGCTGATTTAATTATAGATGATGTACAACAAAGATCATATCTCAAGAAGAGTAAGAGAATGTCAATTAGAAATCAGAGTAGTTTTGAATTCCTGAGGGAAGGAGGGGAACAAAACATCCTACCTTACTGTAAAAAAACAAAAAGCCTCCACATAGTTCTCACAGTTTACTCCTCAAAGAATATTTGTACCTTTGGCAAAACTTGCTGTACAAAAATGCAAGTGACCTCAGTTGTCAGTATTTGGTGTCGGGAAAGAAGGGTTTGTCAGGAGCGGCCCAAATCAGAGAAGAAGTCAGGGGATTTTTCAACGCTCAGATACCTGAACTATCTCTGACTAAAGGGACATCATTGTCTTTAGAGTATGATATAGGCTTCTTAGGACTAACCTGGTATCTCAGTAAAGGTCTGCAACATGGTATACAGCCATCTTCCTAGTTGAAAAACAAAGGTGACAAAGGTCTTGTATGTGGATTCTGTTTCCAGACCATCTCCAAATACCTATGTAGCACAAAACAAATAATTAGCTATTTAAGCCTTAGCTTCTTTGTAAAAGTACAGATAGACTGAAAGAGTTGTTTTAGAAGGAGATAAATCAGAGACCTCAAAGACAGCTAAATTCCTTGCAGCCACTACAAAAAAAAAACACTCGCTGCAATGCTGAGTGTGAATGTTAGGCAGACTACCTAATAATGTTGACTAATCTGGTGTCAATATCCATCAGACACCTTACTTTCTGCAGCCCAAGAATCTCCAGTCTAATTGAAGTTCCCACCTTCTGAGGAATAAATTAATGTAAGAAGTCAAAGCAAAGTATCCAGCAACCTTATTGCACTTATGTCCGTTTGGGAACACCCTCACAGGGCTCTACAAGGAAGCAGCTGTGCTTTAATGTTTCTCCCACACCAAGTGTTTTTCCTGTAGCTTATTTTACACAGCCTAGTTGCCATGCTAACACAGGGACAGAGAAGCACTGCCTCCCACCTTCACTGCGAGCACCAGCCAAACGACTGCAAGTGTCAGTGCCTGTCAAGCATCCACACACTGCTTCTGTCCTGGCTGAAGTCTGCTAAAAGTAAAACCCCTGCACTCCGATTCTTTAGTAAGGGAGGGGGTTGCATGTCTCCTTGCTTGCAGGTGTGCCAGCCAATTTTCATTAAAAAAATCCTGGTTTCATGATTAATGCTAATCTTGTGTTTCTTGCCTCTCTTCTCTGTATCCAAACAATCTCACTGTGGTTAAAAGGCAACTCTGATGTACGTAAGTGTTAATGTTTTAAAAGATCAGCACGTTGTTTTCAGTATTGAGATATGTTTCATATAAAACAATTTAAAAATCAACATGGACATCCCATTTCTCTTTGCTGCACTTAATTAGTAACAAATATGTCCTGCTGTGTTAGTCTCAAAAGTAATGCCCAAAGGAGTTATATGGCAGCATATTTGTTCTCTTCACACTTTTGCCTTAAAGTTCATGTGTACCATTACAGCTCAACGTTGTTAGCTTAGAAACAAAAAAACTGAAAGGAATTAGGATTTTTATTGTGATTCAAGAACTTTATGTGAAAGAAACTAGAATATAACATTTATAGACCAAATCCCAGATGTAGTTACCACATTGTCAAAAAACATTTTTTTTTTCTTATTCAGCCCCACTGAAACTAAAGTATTGACAGAAACAATTTCTGCCAGGAAAACAGAAAAGTTAATAAGGGATGATATTGAATCTGCTTTTCTGTGTTTATTTTTACTGGATAATCCACGTATTACATTCTACAAAATGTTTCTGAAACTAAGTAAGAAAAATAAACCAAAATGAAATGCCAGAATTTTCTGCTGTTTGCATTTACTCTTGTATATGTAGAATAAAGCTAGAGGTAGAAGTTGAAGTGCAGAGCAGTGTATTTTTTGCAATAAATTTCAAGTGTGTTGCACAGCCTGAGGGGAACACAAAAGCATTAGAATATATTTATATTGAAAAAAGAGTGATTTTTGTAAGGCTGAGAAAGGAGTCCATCATGGTCTACATACCATATCAAAGGATATAACGTTATGGTGTTACTGGAGTAAATTCCCCAAAAAGTGCATCCAGCATAGCTGACATTTGCCAGAGTGCCATTCTCTGTCAAAGTGGTAGCACCGTTTTCCTCCATGAAGATAAAAAACCCAACAAATAAAACACAGCCTCAGTTGTTTCTTACAAAAGAAAAAATGGAAAATCTTTCTACAGAAAATAGTAGACTGACCTAGAGGGGCAATGTGATACATGTTCTTCCCCTGTTAGTACTTGCAGTCAGTCATCTTTGCTACAAGAAATATACAAACAGCAACTAAAAATTCCTTTTCCTTTACCTGTCACAGTACACAACATGAAGGTATATCTGTACTGAAGCACTTGAAAAACATGAAGTGTTATGTTTTTAAACAACTGGCCAATGCTGAGCTTCTTACAAACTGAATATCTAAAAGTGCATTACCTAGATCACTACAAAGTCACCCTATAAGTAAATTCTGACACAGCAGTGTCAGAAAATTTACTTGGTAAAAATCTACTTCTATATGTATCAGATTACCAGATTAAAGTGATGCTTTACTAGAATTTGTAAAGTTTCTTTTTCCAACAAAGAACATATCTGTCATATTTTCCTTTGTGAAAATTGCCTTACATGCCAAATTCCAGTAAGGTAAACTGTTCTTGACACAAAAATTGTACGAGTAATACCACTTTCGTGACAAAAAAAGCAGGAGGGTAAAAGGTAAGGAAGGAAAAAAAAAAAAGAAACAAGAAAATGAAATAAGGTACATCACTATTTTTCTTTACTACAAAGCTGTAGCTATTCTTATTAATGGCTATTCTTGATTTGCCTACCTCACTTATACAACAGCTAACACAGTGTTGTTTCTACATGAAATAAACTGAGCATCTTTCATTCTTCTAGGAAAGTAATAGAAATAATATTGACAGCTTTTTGATAGCCCAAAAAGTAGAATCTTACACAGCAGCAGATAACTTAAAAGTCAAGATAATCTTTTCACTTGTTGCTGTTAGTATTCTACTTGGAAATACCCCATTGGACATAATGTGGTAAGAAGAAGAGCTATTTTTCAATTCTACTTCTGTTTGATTTATAGTATTTTCAGTGAAAATACTACAATATGTGTTTTACCTAGGAAAGCCTATTTCTGAGATTTGTATATTCAAGATCTTTTACAGAATTAAACAATATTGAAAACCCACCATTTAAACATTGCTGTAATTTTGTCGGGAAAAGTGCATGCCTCTACTCATTTTTTTCTGTAGTTCTGTACATAAACAATATTTGTTTTCTAGCTATTTGGGGCAGTTCCTAAGGCTGTGTACCAGTGGTCCAAAGCCAATTTACATTAGTTGAAGTGACCTTCACCAAATGGAAAGAATTTGGTAAACTCAGTTGTGGAAATAAAAATGAAAAGACTAAATAAAGAAGCATAGGTTCAAAATGATGAAACTGCAAGAAAGATAAAATGTTGTTGACAAAGCTTTCAACTGAGATTAAAAGTTGTAGGAAAGCAATACAGAATATTACAAGTAGTGTTAGCTGAAAGACAAATCTAAATCTTCCATCCCACAACCTATTACAGTATTTCATATTTGTTTTTATCACAAATCTGGAGAAAAACTGCAAATATCAGCATTTATGAAATTAAAAGCTCTAGATAAATTTGATTGAGCTATAGATAAATGCAAGAGGTTTTTCTATCAGTCTCCTTTAGAAATATTTGGTTTGCCATTCTTGAACTTAAATTGATGACTTCAATTTTCTGACCCAAAAATGTGTGTCTTAGGATGCACAATAATCTTTACTTGCCAGTGAAAAACCCTTCAGTGCCTTAAGAGGCTTATTTCAGCCTTGGAACAACTCCAGTAAAGGAGTTACTTCAGAAAGGAATCCTGAGAGTTTTGTACCACAATTCCCTAGTTATTTAGTTTCTATGAAGTCTAACTGAGATCTCATCTTTCAGGAAAATTCTTTGATTCAGGAGTTCTGAAATATTTTGTTTACATGTTGCTGTGCAACCTGCTCTAGGGGCACCTGCTTTAGCAGGGGGCTTGGACTAGATGATCTCCAAAGGTCCTTTCCAACACCTACCATTCTGTGATTCTGTGATAAAAATTCAGAATAATTCAGATGCAGAATAATCTCATGACAGGCATAAGAACTCATTTTGGTTTTCCAAAGAAAAATGCCACTGAATCCGCCTACTATAGATCATTATAAACTTTTGGAAAATTTTATCTATAATTCAAAAATATTGTGTCAGAAGACTACAATATTATACATATATATATTCATATATGTATATATACATATATATATATATATATATACAGATACATATGCTAAAAGGCTACAGCTAATCAAATAGAGAGACTGCAGGTAGAGTTAACAGTCAGCGGAAGTTGATTTGGAATTGTTCCTGCACCGAAAAAGGATGGTTATCCTCCACTCTTCTTCTTTCTGTCATCTTTCTCTACCCTGTGTCAGGTCTAGGAAGCATGTGGCCACATGGCAGTTAGATCAGTTTCCTGATCATACTGAGCACTAATAATTTATTCTGCATAATTCTCAGTCAGATCAGTGACACCATGTTCCTCAGTCAGTGGATGCATGATTGCTAGAACTGAATCAAGAGAATTACTAGGAATGTGGCCGAGGATGGAGCTGGACTACTAGTATCAAAGGCACCACAACTTCTGATAGGCATAAACCAACAGTGAAATTGCATCTCAGACACAAAAGACCCAAGCAAAAGCTCTGCAAATTACATTGTATTAAAACAATTAAAGGGAGTATGATTCTAATTTAGGATTGTTCTTCTAATTTAGACAGTGAGTCATCTGAGTTAACCCAGTCAGAATAAAATTATTGCCAAATTGCCAATTTGAAATAGCTTTGCATCCTTAGTATGGTGGTTCCTTCTTGCTACATTGGAGTTTGCCTCCTTCTCCTACTACTTGTTGTGTTCTAGTACAGGAGATCCCTCTGCTTACGTCTAACAAAACTGCTATTTAGGGAGCATCATTTGCTATAGAGCAATTGTAGTTATAAAACAGATTACAAGGTATATAATTTTGCAATTTAAATGAAAGGTGTAACTCTGCTTTCAAAGAAAAGCAAGTTTGAATTTAGACATTTGAGAAAAATTACATTTAAAATGTGTGAAAATATCATCAAAGTCCACCTGCCACCATGACTAAATAGACATTTGCTTTTAAATCGTGAAGTCAAAAGTGGTAGAAAAAGTGTCGTCCTTCAGCTATGACAATTGTAGTCAGATTAGTTAATTAAAAAACACCGCTGTACTCTTTTGGTTCAAATGCACCAAATGGTTTTCTTAGGCTACAGTGGCATAAATGCTGTAGTTCTACAGCTTCTTGCTATATATTGCTGACCATCACTATAAAAGTCCCATCCACATCAAAACAACCTCTTTGGACAAGCTATTCCAGGACACACAGACCATGTATAAAGTGTTTCCTCAGGGAAGTGTTTTGAAAAATAAGTCCCTGGAAAAGAGGTTACTTAGTACGGTTATTCTTACAGCAACTCATGAGGTTTGCATATTTGTCAAAAATCATTGCAAGCTCAGAGCTATCTGTGTGAAGTTTTGAACTGACATCTGATAGATAATCTGACAGCTATGTGTATGAAATTGGATAACAGCAGCAATTTAGGAGGAACAAGCAGAACAAAACATACTGGTTTTGTCTCAGTAGGCTACACGAGGACTGTCAACTTCAAACATCTGATTTTAGAGCACACTTTCACATGGGTGCTCTTCAGCTCACTTGTCATAGTTCAGCTCTTGCCTTGAATCGATTTTCAGAAGAAAAAAATGTTTCTTTAAGAACTTAACTTTATTAAGTTAATAGCATAAATAAAACAATAGCATCATATTTCTATTTGGGATTTTGTAGGGAAGTTTTTAATCAGTAAAAGCATTTCACCAGGAATGATTAAATGAGCAATAGAATGAAAGAACCTTCCCAGCTTTCTGCATAAGGCAGAAATAATGGCAACTGGAGCCACACTAGAATCTCATAGTTCCTTGTATCTACTCCATCTCTTGCCCTGAACGCACACTATATATAAGAAGCCAATTAGATATTATAAAGTTGGCAATCTGTCCTTTTTGTTCTCTGATTAAAACCCCCAAATCTTTCAGCAAGAGATAATGACGTGTGTAAGACATGTAAGAAGCAAAGTAGTGGCTTTATCACATCAAATTCACAGTTGCAGAAACTTCATGGGATGCAATTTGATTTGGGTGAGTCTTCAAGAAGACCTGCATCATTCTTATAAGAAACTGTTACGATAGTCAAGAATCTATCAAGACTAGATTTCTTTTTTGAATTACAGCTAAATTTGGCATAGAAGTTATTCAATGTGTAGGTTCAGACTAAATGACTGTTCTCATCTGACCTTAAAGCCTCAGAACGTTAATACAGACCTTTCAATTTAAAATGTTGGCTATTGATCTTTAGCTAGTTAGTAGTCTCTTCTAACTCCTCAACTTCTAAAAGACATCATATGAAGTTTCCATGGTTTTGCCAACCCTATCACATTCTGTGGTAAAATAACATGAAACATAACCTGAAGATAATACCAATGGTTGCTATGAGTAGTCCAGGTCTTTGCTGAAACAGTCTTCTCTGCAAGAATCCAAAGAGTAGTCCCTTATTTCATTATGTAATATAATAACCTTAATTTCCTTGATATGACTTGTGTACATATTTCTATATGTCATGATTGTAACTTTTGAAAATCACTGAACAGTTTAAGAACATAGCTACCTCTTTTAATTTTAGACTTTTGCATACTGTCTTCTGCTGTATATAATTCAAAAAGCTAAGTAATTCTAAGAATTATCCCAAGAACTGAACCCATTAGATGTTGTGTTAAGATCAAAATATCTCTGAAAAACATTAATTTCTCTTTACATTTGTGCAATGTTGTCTATGTTTAATTTAGGGTGTGAGATTGTATAATATTTAGATATTTGCATTTTCATTGTAATATTGCTACCTCAGGCCCACTAAAGCTGAGTATTTTCCATTGCTTCAATACAAGGTTTCCAAGCTTGGTTTGCATCCCTCAGGACCTGAAACTCATGCTGTAAAATCTCAACAGATTCTACCAAGAATGAATTCCAGATGACAGTTTGGGTCCACATACTCTTTGAGGCTCCTGTGGGCTCTCCCCTCTAAGTAGCTCAACATATGTCAGATAATCCAAAATAATGATGCTGAGTCCACACACTGTGAGTACAGCATATCAGTAGATATATGCTGACTTATTATCTCAGTGCAATGGGGATGGGACTTGCAGTTCTTACACTTGTTCTCCTGCATGATCTTCCGTTCTGGAGAAACACTGGGACCCTTTTGGTCTGGTTAAAAGATACAGGAGTTAGGTTCTCTCCTGGACATCCAACTCGAAAGACACTGCAACGAGATGGAAGGGAGTTCATGGAGGTTGGAAAGACAGACAGGAGAGTGATAAGAGGGCAGAAAAATGAGTTCTAGTACAGGCATTGGTGGGATGGGGGGCACAGAGTTGAAACTGGAGTAGTTCATTTAGTCATCTGCATTGATCTATCAAAATACAAGAGGTGAAAGCTTTCTTTCTAAAGATCCATTTCTAAACCATGTTAGTTCTTCACTTTGCAATCAAACTCAGATTAGACAGGACAAGCATTAAGACAGCTAATGTTTATTTGCACTACATTCTATGCAGTAGGTATGAAATGTGATTCATGTGACATCTGCTGAAATTTGTACTCTGTCTCAGAGTTGATTTCAGACCAAAAGATCGTTACATTGTAATGTAGATTGACCATATAAACCCCACTGTCACCTGCTGTATGCTTACTAGATTGGTCCTTCCAGTTTACCAGTCGCAGTAATAGCTGACAGATGGCTTTGAATGTAAGCACCAAAGGGACTGAGTGTATCTCATTTTGGATTCAATTTGATGTATTCCTATGTCAGGCAAACTATATGGTTGTATGGTAACTCAGGATATCAGTGAATGCTAGTCTTGACTTTTTCTTAAAAGTAAGTTTTAAATTAGTTGAATTTTCGAAATAACAGTATTATCTAAAGCATATTCACTTTGCACTTGTCTCTCTCATGTTCTCCTTCTTTTGTTGTTAATTCTAATTTGATTGTAACTTAATAGCATTTTATAGTGTCCAGCATAGAAAGGCTACACATGATTAAATTTTCTTATTTTCTATAGTGTAATAATTTCATATATAACGTTAAAGAAGCATCCATAAATAGTAAAAAAAAAAGAATCTCCCAGACTAACATTGTTGCAAGATATGGTCAGACAAAAGTTAGTGAGGATTAGTGTAAAAACTATGACTCCTCAAGCATCTCTGCAAATCAGGAAGCTTTTATCTTCTTCCCTGGAAGGGGACTTACAGTTACTACAGTGACTACTATAAGGACAGACCTTGTTCTGCTATTATTCCAGAGCCTAAGGGAAATCTTTCACTTTCATAGTTCATGAAAAATTAATCAGTCAAATTCACCTACACAAAATAGGGAGCAGATCTATCTTCTTCCAATTTCAGATCCTTATTTTAAAATCAGTGAGAGTTAGAAGCCTACATATATTTGCATATCTGGGATCAAATCCAGAATTTACTCTTTCAAGTGACTCATGGGAGACCTTTTATAAATCACCTTGTGATTTTCAAACTGTTGTAGTTCAAATATCTGTAAACTTTCTCAATACATATGATTCCAATATTGTTTTATTTTAAATTTTAGAAGACATTTAGAAAGAAACTATAACAATTTAAGACTCCAGCAAGCTCTTCTGTTTTGTGGCGATAAATTAGTTCACTGTGTTTAATAATAAAAATGTTTGGGGTGTTTTTTTCTGTTTGTATTTTCAGGGCACATTAAACATATATAATACACTATTGCATGTATGCGTTGCAGTTTCACACCAGTTTAATTTACAATTCAATTGATGTGAGACACACCAGAGGCCGTGCTAAGCATAGTGTTTCTGGATTCATTAGAGAGGCTGCTCAATGAACAATAAGACTTCACTTGCCAGTAGTTATTCTCTCCAAATCCTTGCAAGCCTATTGAGGATGTATCTCTGCTAATAAGCTGCAATGGGGCCTTGTTCTTACAGCTATACCCTTTATTGCACATTATCCACCTCAAACAATGCCAAGCTCTTTAGTTTTTAAGTGAATAGTTGAGTAAAACACACATTTTCATACTGTACATATCAGTATCCCAGAAGGGAAAAGTGAGTACCACGTATATCGCAGGAAAGGGGAATAATATGATTGTCTATACAGGTGCTTACCAATCCTTCATCTCCATGTTGGTTTTTCCATTTCTTGGTGTAAAAGATCCATCTCTTATCCTGAGCATAACATAATCTTCTCAGTTATGTTTGTGATTCTTTCAAGGCCTCTGCTATATGAAACCATTAAAGATCATTTCATTACAGCATTATCTCTGAATTAAATATCACACTGAAAGTATAACCAGAAAAAAAGATATTGACTGACAAAAGGCAACTCCTTTCTCACTGTTCCTGTATCAAAGAGAGATGAAAACAGAATTGAGTCTCACTGCTTTTTAAGACTTACTTAGCTGGTGATGGCTTCTCCTCCATATTGACATCTAACTGGAAGGCAAATTCCTATTTTCAGTTCAAAGCTTGCCTGCAGCAGCAACAGCTGAAGAAACTGTTTCCCCAACTGTAGGCCATAAAGCATAGTACTTTTGGTCCTCTAAATACTGATTGATTGGTTTTGCCCCTCAGAAAAGATATGCTATTTCCTGAATAACAAATTTGATAGAGCAACCAGACATCATTGTACTTGTTGCAGTAACACCAGGTTCAGATCAATCTGATCTTTGAGGTAGATCTGCAATCTTTTTCTTGAACCAAAGATAACAAAAAAGGTGCAAAAAATGAAGAAAAAAATTAGAACAAGAATGTTTTTAAAAACATGAAAACTCACCTGTAGTGAAAGAAGCGAAACAGATTAGCGCAAGTCTTCTTTCATACTTTCTATCACTTTATCACTGTGACGTGAGCCTTTTCCTGCACTCTCAGTCTTAGTACAGGAACAGTGTCTTCCTCAGCAGCAACAAACCCTTCACAGCCCCTTCTCAGAAAAGGTATTTTGTAAGCTGTAAATCCTGTCTTTCCACTCCTCTTTGAGGATTTTCAGACTTTATGGACTGCAGGCTCACGTTTGCCACATCAGTCCTTCTCTGCCTGCTCAAATGGCATACTCAGTTGCCATCAGAGAGGAAACTATCTCTTGTCCCTGCAAAGGCTTCCACTTAATCCACATTTCAGAAGACAGAAAAGGGCAAAGCAAGCAAATTCCTCCCCGCTGTCAAGTCACTATCTTTTAATGGAATACAATATACTGAAGCAAGTAAAACAGATGAAGTCTCTAACAGACAGAAAGGGTACTTGGAGTAGTGGTCATTTAGACTTTTTGGATAAACTCCCATAAATCTCTGTTTATGTATTTGTGTCCTGCTACAGAATCAGCCTGACTGACTTTACAACTGTTTTTGCAGAGCTCTACTTAAGGGAAATAAAAGTAACACAATCACAGAAACTTCCCAGACAAGACAGTGAGAACGTTAAGTCTACAAAGTAAACACATCGAACTTGAAAACCTAGCTATTTAAACAGGAAGTAGTAGCTAAATTAAAGCTATTTATTTAGATTATAGACCCATGAGGCTGGGATAGGTTTGCAAGACTCGGGTTCTTCCTTACACAGGACATAGAATTTCTCCATGACGATCCCATATATTTTTTTTTGTGATGCAATTTCCCCTTCAAAAAAGGCATACTGCTGGTCAAAATATTTTCAGATAATTGACAGTCTTTTCCTCTGATAAGACCTTTCAAAGTTTAATTGCCTTTGCAGTTAAACAAACACTTTCTTTCAAAGATTAAACAGATTCATCTTGTAATTGCACTTGTCTGCCAGATTAAATAGGCCCCTACCATCACAAATCACTTTCACATTTATATACTGTAAAGCATGATAAATTCTACTAAGGTTTCTCTTTAACAAACTTGAATGAGATTCATTCTTGTATTAAGATATTCACTTAATTTCATCAATTTTACAGCTTCTTTGTTATTTTTGTCTTACTAAATTTAAAATAGAGCTAAATTTAAATTTTACTACATTTGAAATTTAATAAAGTACTTGTGTGAGAAATCAATCTCTTTTACCAGTATATACAGGAACTGTTGTTCCTATGCTTAGGCAGCTAAGACAGACTTCTCTCGGACATGACACATCATTGGAAGAGTAAGTTCAAGTGGTTATTCATAATTATTAATTTCAGCATCATTACTTCCAGCAATACAGCTTCTCATAATGTGATTATTATAAACAATACTTTTCCTACAGCAAGCCTTGATTTTTGCTAAATTTCAGAATCACAGAATGGTAGGGGTTGGAAGGGACTTCTGGAGATTGTCTAGTCCAACCACCCGGCTAAAGCAGGTGTGCCTGGAGCAGGGTGCACAGGAACACGTCCAGGCAAGTTTTGAATATCTCCAGAGACGGAGACTCCACAACCTCTCTGGGCAGCCTGTGCCAGTGCTCTGTCACCTTCACAGTAAAGAAGTTCTTCCTCACGTTCAGCTGGAACTTCCTGTGTTCCTATTTGTGCCCATTGCCCATTGTTCTGTCTCTGGGCACCACTGAAAAGAGTCTAGCCCCATCGTCTTGACAACTGCCCTTTAGATATTTGTGAGCATTGATCAGATGCCCTCTCAATCTTCTCTTCTTCAGGTTAAACATACCCGGGTCTCCCAACCTTTCCTCATAGGAGAGATGCTCCATTCCCCTCAACATCGTTGTAGCCCTCCGCTGGGCTCTCTCTAGTAGCACCCTGTCTCACTTGAACTGGGGAGCCCACAACTGGACACAGTACTCCAGATGGGGCCTCACCAGGCCAGAGTAGAGGGAGAAGACCAACTCCCTCGACCTGCTGGACGCACTCTTCTTAACACATCCCAGGATACCATTGGTGTTCCTAGGCACAAGGACACACTGCCGCTCATGGTGAACCTGTTGTCGACCAGCACTTCCAGGTTGTTCTCCGCAGAGCTGCTCTCCAGCAGGCCAGCCCCCAACCTGCACTGGTGCATGGGGTTGCTCCTCCCAGGTGCAGGACCCTACGCTTGCCCTTATTGAGCTTCATCAGGTTCCTCCCTGGCCAACTCTCCAGCCTGTCCAGCTCATGGTGAATGGCAGCACAGCCTTCTGGTGTGTCAGCCACTCCTCCCAGCTTTGTATCAACAACAAATTTGCTGATGGTACATTCTGTCCCTTCATCCGGAGTGTTGATGAATACGTTGAACAGGGCTGGACCCAGTACAGACCCTTGGGGAACACCATTAGTCACAGGCCTCCAACTAGACTCTGCACCACTGATCACAACCCTCTGAGCTCTGCCATTCAGCCAGTTCTCAATCCACCTCACTGTGCGCTCATCTAACCCACACTTCCTAAGCTTACCTATAAGGATGTTGTGGGGGACAGTGTCAAAAGCCTTGCTGAATTTGAGGTAGAGAAGATCCACTGCTCTTCCCTCATCTACCCAGCCAGTTGTGCCATCACAGAAGGCTATCAGATTAGTCAATCAGGATTTTCCCTTGGTGAAATCACGCTGACTATTCCTGATAGCATTCTTTTCCTCCACATGCTTAGAGATGACTTTCAGAATGAGCTGTTCCATCACTTTTCCAGGGATGGAGGTGAGACTGACCAGCTTGTAATTTCCTGGGACGTCCTTCTTGCCCTTTTTGAAGATTGGAGTGACACTGGCTTTCCTCCAGTCCTCAGGCATCTCTCCTGTACTCCATGACCTTTGAAAGATTATGGAGATTGGTTCCGCAATAACATCCGCCAGCTGCTTTAGCACTTGTGGGTGCATCCTGTCGGGGCCCGTGGATTTGTGAGTGTCCAGTTTGCCTAAGTGGTCTCTAACCCAATCCTCCTCAATCAAGGAAAAGTCTTCCTTTCTCCGGACTTTCTCTCTTATCTGCAGGGACTGGGAATCCTGAGGGCCAGTCCTAGCAGTGAAAATGAAGTGAAAAGGCATTCAGTAATTCCGCCTTCACTGTATATTTTGTTAACAGAGCACCCACCTCATTCAGCAATGGGCCAACATAATTCTGGCTGCTGTCCATGATTACACTATTCTCCTATACCTCCACCCACGGTATTGAATTCACCATAAAACTCAAAACCTTTATTTCTTTTCCGGTTAGATAAATTTCTGATAAACTTCTTTTAGAAATTATCTGGATGCAAATGTGGACAGGTTTTGTCTCTGGATATTTTACTTTTGATTGAAATAATTGTAGCAGGTATTTTACATTAAAACAAAACCAAGCATCATTTATGTGCTAGATCTGTGTGGCGGGGCATTGGTAAAGGGGAAAGGCCTACACGCTTGGGTGGCCCCTGTCAGAAGTTGCTCGAAGCTCCCCCCACCTCCAAGGTGGTCCCACCTTGGGCTCAGGCCGGGCCATTTAGAGGCAACAGATGGGCCTCTGCCATAACGTATTTAAGGAGGGGACAGAGGAGCAGCGGTGGGCATCTGCAGCAGAGGGAGGTGAGTGAAACACCTGTGCAGGTACTGGGAGTCAGTGAGGGAGGAGGGGGCAGGAGCAGAGATTCCCCTGCAGCCCATGGGGAGAGGGCAGGCTGTGCCCCTGAAGCCCACGGAGGACCACGGTGGAGCAAAGAGGGACCTGCAGCCCGTGGAGGATGCCATGCCAGGGGAGGAGGTGCCTGCTCCCAAAGCAGACAGTGACTGTGTGGGCAGCCCATGCTGGGTTGGTGTGGCCCTGAGGGGCTGCGTCTCGTGGGAAGGACTCATGTCAGAGGGGTTTGTGAGGGACTGTCTGCTGTGGCAGGGACCCTGCGGTAGAGCAGGGGAAGCATGTGAGGAGACCTCCCTGCCTGGGGAGGAAGGAGCGGCAGAGACAATCTCTGGTGAACTGACTGCACCCCCCATTCCCTGTCACCCTGTGCTGCTGAGGGGGGAGGAGGGAGACACATTGGGAGCAAGGGGACTCGAGCCTGGGAAGGAGGGAAGGGTGAGGGGAAGTGTATTTATTTGTGGTTTAAGATCTGGCTTTTCTTGTCTCCTTGTCCTACTCTGCTTTGATTGATAACTGATTAATTGAATATTTTTTTCCCAAAGTGGAGTCTGTTTTTGCCCGTGCCCATAACTGGTGAGTGAACCCTCCCTGTCCTTGTCTCCACCCACCAGGTTTCCTTACATTTTCTCCGCCTCCTGATGTGGGGGGAGGAGTGAGCGAGTGGCTGCGTGGTACTTTGTTGCCAGCTGGGCTCAATCCACAACAATTTATAAACAAATACAGCTGACATTAACTGTGGTTGCTATTGTCCAATAATTTTTTGTCAAATGGAAGTCTACAATATATGAAATTCAGTTTTAGATTTTCATAAAGGTTATAGTATCCATTAGCAGATCAGTGTCATAATAAAGTTCTGTCATTTTAAAAACCTATAGTCTCCTCCCAAATTCTCTCATATATTAAAATATGTATGGGGTTTTCAATTAAATTTAGGGGAGGAAGGAAATTACTATAGGTTAGCACTCAGTGCTCTACATAATTTTTTAAAGCAACCTTAATGAACTTGGAAACTCTTCTATCTTTTCCATTCATATGCTGTAGAATTGTTCAACATTTCCTTATGTTAAACAGTAAGGCAAGAGCATTAGTACTTTGCATAATGGCAGTACCAATGACTTGATCATTCTATACAAATGTTTAGATAGAAGCATAGTAACTGCTTCATTTAATCCCATCAATCTTATTCTTTCCCTTTCACAACTAATAATCTTTGTGCCAAAATAGTGTGTTTAAGGAATTAACTGACAGCAGAAATTATCTGAAAAGTGTGTTTTAAACCATCTATGATAATTTGTAGTTTAAGAGACTATCTGCAATATTTATACTAAACTAGCATCCAAGTATTCTGTATTACAGAAACCGTTCATATCACTGAGCATCATCATAATCACTCATTTTTTTGTTTTCAATGGAGCTGAATTTCCCATGTGATACTTTTTATTATAATATTAAGTTTTTCTTCCTGGTAACTTTTATAGCTGCTTTTGGGATATAAAATTAATTTAAACTTGAGTTGGCATAAAGGCAGCACATCCTGCCAGTGTTTTCCTGATGGGAATATCCTCTGTGGTACGGAGGAATCCCAACCACACACTGATTCAAAAGACCCTGTTTCTTCCTCTCTCTCCACAGGCTCAGAAACAGGAACACTCTCAATGCAGAGAAAGATAATGTCTTGGAAGAGATAGAAAGCTTGCAGTGTAACTAATAGATAAAACAGTTTTAATCCCTCTCAATCTACAGCAGCAGAGAAAAGAGCATACTTAGCACAGTAGTCTTGCTAGAGAATCAAGTATGGCGTCCTGGCAACCGTCGTCTTGAACTAAATGCTGAATTGTCCTCCACCCAAACTAGTACAGGTATGAAAATTACTATCCCATGCTACGTTGAAGAGACAAAGAATATGCAATGCAAATGCATCTACAGAAATAAGCCTTGTGGTTTCAGTGTTCCAGAGAAAAGTAACATATTTGGTGGGATGACTCTGGCCAGCTGCCAAATCCCCACCCAGCCGCTCTCTCACTCCCTCTCCTCAACAGGACAGGAGAAGAAAATAAGATGGAAAAGCTCATGGGTTAACATAAAGACAAGTAGATCACTGACTAATTACTGTGATGGACAAAAACAGATTTGGCTTGGGAAAAAATAATTTAATTTATTAAGTATTTTTAGATTAAATACTTTTTATGTAAATAACTTTTAAAATAGACTTGAATGGTGAGAAATACAGAAAACCTTAAAACACCTTCCATGCAGCCAGCCCCTTTCTTCCCACACTCAACTTCACTCCTCCATTCAGACTCTTCTAACTCCTCCCCAGACAGGGCAGGGGGATGGGGAATGGGGGCTGTGCTCAGTCCATAACAGCTCCCTCTTGGCTGCACCTTCCCCCTCACACTTTTCCCTGCTCCAGTCTGGGGCCTTCCCATGGGCTGCAGGGAAACCCCTGCCTCACTGGGGTCTCTCCTGAGGCCACAGGGGCATCTCTGCTGGGGGGCCTGGAGCTCCCCCTCCCCTCCTCCTGCTCTCCCCTAGTGCTCACAGGGCTGTTTCTCACACGGTTTCCCTCAGCCCTGGCTGCTGGGCAACGTTTTGCCCTTTCTGACACAGGCTTTCCTCGAGGTGCCCGCTCATGACTGAAGGGCTCAGATGTGCCCTGCAGTGAGGCCCTTGGAGCCAGCTGGAACCAGATGTCTGGCATGGGGCAGCCCCTGCAGCCCCCTGCTACACCTGCACCCAATACAACATAAGGTTGTAAAGAAGGGAAAAGTGTGATATTTCTAATCACTGGTACCTTCTAAAACAGAATCTTCCTTATTATGAATAAATCAGCTTTCCTCCATAAAGTGTGCATCTGCAGTTTCACACAGGACAAGAGAAAGGAAAAAAGATATTCAGAACAAGTGTTAACCATCTGAAATTAATTGCCCTCAAATTGAGAAGGTATTATCTTTGAAGTAAGGAGATTTTACTAACACCAATACAGTACAAGGATGGAAAGTGCAAAACACAACAGAAATTGAAAAGTGAGGAATTTTGATGCATGTCTAATTTTGGAGAGCACAAATCCTGGGATATAATATATGTCTGAGTGCACCTGTAGCTGTCTGCCAAAGCTTTTAAATGTCAGGCAGAAGCTTCTACACAATACAGTGATCTCAACATATTCAAAGGCAAAGGTTAAATATGTGTATATTAAATCACTGGAGCCTAAGAAAAGGTAAAGGAAGGTAGTTTTCATTCAAATCTTAAGTTTTAATCACTTTATATATTCTTTTTGAGATGTCCATGCCTATTTTACCAGGATATACTGCGTAATAAAAAATACTTGATAAGTGTCTGATAACACATGGTCTGCAAAATAGAGAGAAAAAAAAGAAAAAATTGTTAGGGTTTTTCTTCATTAGAGGTGACAAATCAAAACAAATTCCAACAGATTACTGGAAATTATATCATTTCCGTTCACAGGAAATTCCTGATTATTCAAGTCCACTCTCTTAAACTAAAAAAAAAGTCACTCCTTGCAATGCTTTTCCAAAATACACATTCTTTTTAATGCACATGTTTAATGAGAACAAAAACAATTGTATCAACAGGTGTTTCTCAAAGTTGTACTGAAAGACTGAAAATATTTGATTCTGCTGCCTCAGGCTATGACCTCTCACTGCCATCTGTTCAACCCTTCTCCTTGGGTCATTATTGCATAAAGGAATGCTTTAGATTATGCTGGGAAAGCAATTTATTAAGTATAAACCAAGATGATATCTGAATTTGTACTGCTTAGAATTAATTCTCAATACACCTTAATGGTGTCTCATTTCTTTTTGCAGTTCTCATTATCAGTATATACTCTGCATTGATTTACCTATACAAGATTTTTTCCATCCTCTGAGATGAAAGCAAAATTTAAAGAAAATAATTTATGATATAGAAATTCAAAAGAAAGTATTTATGAAATAGCAAGGGTCATTTGTAAATTATCAGAAGGTGGCAAATATGGGCCAACATAAATATGAATTTAGACATAACTTCTACTAAAAATCAAATCAATACTGGGAAAAATAACATTTTTACATAAATATCTATGACTCTGAAGTCATAGATAATGAAGATATCATTTAGTTGAGTGACAACTCGCCCTGTATGCTGAATTTTGTTGGATTAGATATATGAACCTTAAATACAAGATAAATCCTTGCAGGATGCTAAAGCCTTATGTGAACAGAGACACAGATTCGCAAAAAGAAATTCCATAGTACATATTTGCTTCATGTAAGCCTGGTTGACATCAATTACTCAGCAGACATTCTGACTGAACAATTCGCTTTTCCTCTCTGAAACTGTAGTTTCACTGTAAAATAATAATGTGAATGGATGTTTATTTAGCAGAAAACATTATGCATTACAAACCGAGCATCCACCCTGCATTAGTTTTAAAGTTCTTGCGTTGTTCACTTTTCCTTCTCTTTCTGGCCTTCGAATGTAGCTAAATGGAAAACAAAGCATGACAAGATAGTCTGGTTGATTTCACTATACGGTAAGGGTTAGAGTTATCTGAAGCAACCTTTATGTTTTACTTGACCTCATCAGATTTATCTTTCAAACCCCCTTAGTGATTCACTTTCTTGTTACTGAACTGACATATGTAGATTTCTGTATCTGTCAAAGAGCTGATCTAGAGATAGAAAGTAAACCGATGAACTGCAGTGCTAAAACCAATAAACATGATAAGAATGCTGTTGCTGACTACTATTTCAGAGAATAACAGAAAGCTTCAATATGTGTCATATGCCTCAAAGTTCTATGGAAAATGACAGTGAAATACATATTACAATTTGAAGTATCTCAAGTTGTTCAATATGTACAGTAGTGAATACAGTACATCAAGAATGTAACTTGAAGTTCAGTTACTCCTTCAGAACAGATCCAAATCCTCTTGAGTTTCTTTTGAGGGAAAATCATAGCCAAATATTTTTCAGATGATAATTAAGTTTTTACATCTTACAAAATCCACCAGACACAGAGAACAAATACTCACTTTCAGTAAGCACATAGACTTTTTACTGCAAAGCAAAATAATTCTCTTTATCTCCTATATTTCAGAGCTGATGAGGTGTGATCATCAAATAGATGGTCATTACATTAAAAATGAATTGATGACTGTCCTGGGTTCGGCTATGATAGAGTTAATTTTCCCCAGAACGCTGGCAGGGGGGTAGCCGACCCAAAGCAGCCAGGCAGGTATTCGATCCCCCTGCCGTCCCGCCCAGCCCACAGCCGGGGG
>VZSC01019308.1:0-50582 GCA_013398225.1 Steatornis caripensis
TGCCCCCAGGAATGCGGCCCCTGTCAAGGCAGTTGGATTGCGGTAGCATATTCCTAACACCTTCGGGATCCACCACCTCCTTTGGCACTGTATTTCAGTGCGTGCTTACGCCCACCCTTACAATGTATTTCCCAGCACCAAAGCCAGGTCTCTCTTGCTAGTAAGTTAATTCCATTTTCCCCATTCCAGTGGACACGCACAACACGCTACTTGGCAGCAGCGCTTTACACATCAGGAGACCGACGCCATGCCTCCTCCCACCTCTCCAGATTCCGGCCTTTACTGTAATTGGTGGCATGAGCAGACACTGAAAATACTACACAATATCCTCCCAATTTATGCATCCCCTTACACTAGGCTTGTCTTGGGGTTTTGTTTGTTTGTTGTGGGCTGGGTTTTTTTTTCACCTTCAGGATGACATTATGAACTCCTCTGCAGTTTCTGATCCGCTGTGTCAGAAACCTTTCCCGTGCACTGCTGCCCAGCCACTCATCCCCTCGGTGGAGCCAGTCACTCCTACGCACAGCGCTTTGCCTTGTTCTCTACTGAACAACATTCTGCATATCTGCCCATCCTCCACTTGCCAAGGTCTTCTTGCCTTTTACCCAGCTTAGCTGAAGGAAAGAGTCTTAGCTAGTGTAAACATTTGGCAAGGCATCGTCTATGCATAGGTGTAACTGCCCCAGAGGGCAGCAGGGCTCACGCACAGCTCAACACAGTGATGCCCATCGATGTGAGTAGAGACACACATCCTCGAGCAACAGATGCAAAATATCGGAGGCTAGAGAGACAGTGAGCAGAAGGTAAACCCACTCCTGAGTAGAAACAGGCTTCTGGTCTCAGTGTGCCTTTCCTGCCAGCCTAGGCAGCGGTTCCAACAGCGGCTTGCGGGCCGCTGCACCCCCTCTTGCAGGTACCCTTTGACGTGCTGTGCGTGCTACCTCACCGACTGGCGCTGAGCAGCTGTGGGACCCAGACACCCGCATCCTCTCGTGCAGGTGGGGCCAAACCATCTCCTGGCGCTCGGCGTCCCACTCGGTGAGCCATCCGTGAGCCGACGGGAGCGGACGCGGAAGGAGGCGATGTGGGTGCAATCCGTACGCAGCCCTTCTTACGCTACTAAACCCCCAGTGGCCTCGGAGATGTTCTAACGAGTCAAGACACGAACGGCCCCGTTACCTTGTTGATGTCCCACAGAACCAGCCTGCTCTGACGCCTGGCGAACTCGAAGGCGGTCGCTCTCCCTACGCCATGGCCAGCGCCCGTGATGAGAACAAGCTCCCCGCTGACAGACTTTCTCTTCACGGGGACGAAAAGCTTCACAAAAGCCTCTAGGTAGGAGAAGATGAGCGTAGCCAAGAACAGGAGGAGGTCGAGGAACGGATTCATTGTTTTTCTGGAAGCCCTCTCATCGCAGGACTGAACTTTAATCCCTTCTGAGGGGGATGTGGGTTGTTGATTTACCAGCAGCTCGCGGCCCGCCCTGTCACTCAGCGGCCTCTGGCCCGGCAGGAGCCACCACCGCCCCGCCCCGCCCTGGCCCTGGCGGGCCCCGAGGCCCCCCGTAGCCGCGCGCGACTCCGGCCACACCCCCCACGGGCGCAGCCACCAATCAGCGGCGTTTAGGGAGGGGGAGTGGTGTGCCAACGCGAGGGGAAAACCCGGTGGGGTGCGGGCGCTCGCTGTCCGGTGTTTATATGAAGTCGTTACCCGTCACCCGACCCGCCGCGTTGGGCCGTGGCGGCCGCGTTCCCGCAAGGCCCTTGGGAAGGGGCCCTGGCTGCGTGAGTTGAGTCACCCTCGTCTAAATCGTACAACTCACGGTTGGCGTCACTTGTGCGTAGTGGAGTACCCAGGAGCTGAACCAGAACAGGAGTGCTT
This sequence comes from Steatornis caripensis, assembly GCA_013398225.1. Lineage (NCBI taxonomy): Eukaryota > Metazoa > Chordata > Aves > Caprimulgiformes > Steatornithidae > Steatornis > Steatornis caripensis. Next base: position 1,882 of record VZSC01019308.1, read on the forward strand.
ATAGGAACAGAGAAANATGACAGGTGAGCTTGTAAAGAGGGCTGTTGGCGCCGGCGAGTAGTGGTCGTTAGGGGAGCGGGCGGCCCGGCCCGGCAGCCAGCCAGCTAGCCAGCCAGCCAGCCAGCCAGCCGGCGGTCCTCGGGGTTACCTGGCGGCTGCGTGCTCGGGGCCGGGGCGGTAGCTCGGAGCGGGCTGCTTCTCCCCGCCGCTCTAACGCCCGCATCTCAGGCCTGTGCCCGGCGGGCCGCAGGGCCCAGCCCCCTGGAGCTGCCGGGTGGGTCGCTCCTGCCGAGGTGGCGTCGGTGGCGGCGTTGATGCTGCTGCTCGCTGGCGCCCTGCGTGCGGCCGCGGCGCCCGGTTTCGCTCGGGCGGTTGCCGTGATTTCGTTCACCGTTGCGCTGTCCGCCCGGCCTGCCCGGTGTGGTCCCCAGCGCCGCCCGCTCCTCAGGTACCGTGGGCCGTTGGTGGTGAAGCCCCGGTGCCCAGGCCGGGTTGCTCCCGAGTCTCAGAGCCTGCCCGAGTCGGTGGCTCTGGCTCTGCTCGCCTTTGGCCCCGTTGCGGTGGTGCGGTGTTCGCGAGGGAGCAGCCACCTCATCGCTGGGCCGAGAACTTGGGGCTGCCTCGCCACCCCGTGCCGGCTGAGGGGGAGCTTGGCGCAGGGCATGGCTGCGTAGCCGAAGGGGTTCCTTTTGGACGTGGCAGAAACAAAAATCGGGCTGTCCTTTAAACTTAAACTGATGTGGTTATTGAAAAATGCAAGAGTTATGTAACATTGACCTGCATGTGGAAGTTGGTGCTTTATCATGTATGCCCTTTTCCTCATCTCTGTTAACGATTTTATGAGCCTCAGGTTGTTCACAAGTTGAATTGTGCTTTTGCAAACATCGCCTCACCAGTAAGTGTGACCGCACACACAAGCTGTAACTGTGACCAATGAATTCTCAACCTCAGTGTGAAGTGCACCTGTTAGGCGCACTTGAAGATTTCATAGTATGGCTGAGGAGTTTAGAACTGGAACCGCTGTTTTTGAAAAAGCCTGGCTGTTCTGCTATTTATAATCAAATATTCCCATTTGGTGTCAAATAGCAGGGTCAATACTTAATGTAGGAGTTGCTTTTTTGTTTTTTATCTAAAACTCATTGGTCCCATCATCACCTTGCTCAGATGTTAAGTTGTTAGAACCTGGATGCATTTTTGCAGAGGAGATAGATTTCCTTGTATTCTGGAAATGATTATTTATTTTTTTAAAAAAGCTTTTAACTAGGAACTTTAAATATGAACTCATGTTTTTTAGAGTGCTCTTGTAGGTTATAGCTCCTTGCTGACCTTTGAGCCTCTTTCTAGAGTAATCCTGTTTATTTTTGTAATAGTTAAAAATATTTGAGTACTCCTCAAAGGCCACTTTGTGTGTTGAAGGCAATCTGTATAGAGTTTTTAAGACCTAGTGATCAGGCACTGTAACCCAATCTACTGTTAATATTTTGTTGTTGACTGGTCTTTCAGCTCCTAAAAACCTGTGGCAAAATAAAATCACTAGAGGTCTCAGGGTTTTTTTTCTTTTAACTTAACTAGTCTGATAGTTCTAGCCTTCTGTGAAATTGCAAAAAAAGGGTATATGTTATACTACTCACTGTTGCACCAAATGATATTTTGGTGGTCACAGCAACTTGTAGAGCTGTGTTGCTCAGGCTTTTGGGTATTTCATTTTTGCTCTTACCTGTCTACCACCGGATGTGAGAGCAGGACTCCTGTAAGACTGTGTTGGTTTTGTCTCCATGCCCACATGGAGATTTAATGCTCAAGCAGGCCCTGCTGCTGTATTTATAGTAAATATCTTTGAGGTGTTCCTTGTATATGATTAATAACTGGTCAGTGTTCCACACAGTCCGAAATGGCAGTTCTAGTTGTCAGCTTCTCACCCATGCTATGAAATCTTCATGTGTGTTTACTAGAGTATTCTTCTGCTTCAAGAAGCTGAAAGTAAAATTTAGAATTTGTTGGTCCTAGCATACATTTGCATGATGTCTGAAATAAGCAATAATGTATTACTGAGAGCTGTTTTGTGGAAAAAGCCTAGTTTGTTCAGCTTGCTATAATGTACTATGTGGATCTGAGATGAAATAACAGGGTTAAAGCCTAATAAGCTAGGTGCTTTTGTCTTTCTTTTCTTTCAGTAACTTGTCTGCAAACTGTTGGTCCCATCTTCATCCTGTTAACATGTTCAACAGTTATAATGTTAAGTTCTACCACAGCAAAGCTCTCACCTCCCCATATCCAGGATCACACGTTGAGCGTAGCCAAGTTCCTGAAGATAAAGTAGGCTGGTTGATTGAGTGGAAAGATTATAATCCTGTGGAGTACACGGCGATGTCTGTTTTGGCTGGACCCATTTGGGCAGATCCCCAAATCAAGTGAGTGGAAATTGTGGCTCTTTACTCGTGTGAGCATGGAAGCAGGAAATAGTGATCAACAGGGTTAACAAGATCAGCTTATGTAATGTGTGAGTCTAACGGTGATGTGTGGAAGTCAAGACCTAGAACAATGATAGTTAGAGAACTGAATGGTTAGCTGTGAAGGTCTCTGACACACGATTTTACTGAGCTGAGAGTAGTGTTAATTGGAATAATGGACAGCTGTTAATGCTGTGTAGTGCTTCTCTGTGTAAAATTCTCCTTAAAAAATTAGGAGAATATTTTCATAATGTACTTGCTTGTTCATGAATTGAATGCAAAATGATAAAAGTAAAAATAGATTTGAGTTCTTTGGTTTAGAGCTCTGACTCAGGAAATGTGATAGGTCGAATGTATGACTGTAATAAATTTTTGTGAATATATGTATCCATTTTTATTGATTCTGTGAACATCCTCTTCTCTGAAGGAATGCTGTGTGCTTCCTGGCTAGAAAGTTAGTTGCATGCATCTAGTGTAACTTGTGATAATGTGAAATCATGATTCCTGTGTGTGCACATCTGTGTAGAAAGATCAAAAGATAGTGGCACTTGAGGTTTCAGCCTTATCTTCCTTTTTTTCCCTGCTGCTGTGTGAACATGTGCTTCTGTTTGCTCTTGAGTTAGTATTCTGCTGATCGCAAGACACACTACTGCTTGGACTCTGTAGGGCTGCTGATGTTCTCCCAAGGAATAGTTGGGAAAATGTCAGGTAATCTTTTAGTAGGTGTTTGTAATATTTGGAAATGCAGAGTCATTTTTTAGGTGTTAGTTTAACTTCCCAAATGAATTATGTGTGGAAGAAGCTAATCAGTAGTTTGGAACCTGTGATGGTTTGTGGGAAAGGAAATACACTTCTGTGGACAGATAGCTGCTTGTCTACCAGTTTTCAGAGGTGCACGTAGGGGATTGGCATTAAGCTAATTTTGAAATTCTGTGTTAGCTTGTAATTCTGGTAAATCATTTCTAGTAATTTCTACTCTATTTTTTAATTAGCAAAATCTTTTTTAGTTTTATCAGTGGATAATGTCCTTCTGTGTTCTCTAACGTTAAGAAAAACACATTTGAAATGCTTTGTCTAAATGAAAATGTAGAGAGGCGCAATGCTAAATACTGAAGAGAGGTGCACTTACATCTACAGAACTAAATACAGGGAGTATTAGTACATTAGTAAACATTAGTAACATTAGTAAATGTTGTGACTTCATAGCCTCTAGCAGAAAAGCTCCCTCTGGCCTGCAACTTAAGCTCTGGTAAAAACTGCTCATTAGTCAGATGGATGTTTCCAATCTGGTGGTTGGCCTTCAAGCTTCTGAGGGGCAGAGAGGTGTTTTGTGTTTTATAATTTATCTCTATTAAATTATTCTTTTCCACACAGTGATAAAGGTTTTTCTCCCAAATTCAATGAGAGAGATGGAGAAGTGGAGAGGAAGAGTCTGAATGGCTTGTATGTGGTTGAAAATGGGAGGCCCCGGTGAGTGATTTTTTTGTTTGCCTGTTCATTTCAGTGATGGAGTTTCAGAGCTCTTACAGGTCTATCAGTTTTAATACATGGTATCTACTAGAAATCAAGATAGTCCCCCCTAGAGACAGGAAAAATTATACCTCAGGGCCAGAGAGGCTTCTGGAAGAAGACTGTGGCAGACAGGCTCTAAAAGGTTAGCTAGTGTTACCACAACAGAAGGTCGTGGTGCCACTGGAGTTGGAGGAGGTCTAACGCTGCTAATAGTAGGGTCTGTTGAATTAATTGTTTCCATAGTTTGACCAGGTGTTGGGCTCTGAAGTTTTCTTATGACTTGTGGTACAAAAGTGGCAGACTGGAAGAGTATTTCCTTCCACTGACAGATCTTGGCATAGCACAGACAGGTAATACAACCTAAAAAGAATTTCTTTTCTTTCTGTTATTTATACATAACTAAATGCTCTGTGCATCTGTAGTCTTGGAAACTAGATTCCATTTTCATATAAGGTGTGCCCAGTGAGAGTAATGCTTAATCAGGAGTATCCCAAGACAAGATCTGAGAAATGACAAAGCCATTTTGTGTATTTCCTTTCCATGTACTCTCAAACACAAGAATAGTTGATGGAGAAAGCTGTGCTTTGTCTCTCTCGCACTTTAAAGCATATGGTGACACCAAATGTATGTTTCTATCCTTTCCTTTGTTGTTATTCAAGCTTCTTTAAAGCTGCTTTTTTAGAATACTTGGAGCATATTTTGAATGTGGGGCAGTGAATGTTTAATGTACTGTGCCACTTATTTCAGAAATCCAGCGGGAAGGACTGGCCTCACAGGCAGAGGACTGTTAGGGCGCTGGGGACCAAACCATGCTGCTGATCCTGTTGTAACTAGGTAAGGGACAGGTGACTGAAAGGTGCCCTGAAGTAGGGCAAAAAACTGGTGCATTTTGCTTTTTCTGTGCATCTCTGGACAGGCTATTACTTTTCACAGGCCTTTTATGTGTAAGCCCATTCAGATATGGGTATCTGAATGGAGAGATATATAGACATGAGGAACATGAATTTCATGATTTTTTAATCTTTGTCTGAAAAAGAGTAAGGGCTCACTGCTGATGACAAGCAATCACTTCTGTAATGCTGAGGAAGCAGATTTAAAAAAAAACCCTCAGGAAATGTAATTCAACAGAAATACATTATACAAATAATTTTCAGTAATGAATGTAAAAACTGAAAGGATTACATGATACTTTCATACTATATACGTAATATGCGAAAAGGTCTTAGATGAGGCATGTTAAATTGCAGGAATAGGTTTTTCTGTCATAATGACTCAACTGCAGAAAAAAGCAGTGTGCCTGCTTTTGGTCTGTAAGAAATACTAACTTGGTCTACTATATTATAGGAGGAGATGGGGTTAGGCTTCTCTTTTTTTTCTGTCGGTGTATGCTCTGTTTTAATGGTGCTTTTGCCAGCAGGACCTATGTGTACATGCTAGCTATTTTACACAAAGAAAAATAATTTAGAAAAGATTGTGTAGTTAACAAAGGTGCAAGCTGGCAAGTGCCATGCCCAAGATAGAACTGTTGTAAAAATAATGCATTTTACTACTTCCCCTTCTCAGAAGGCTCCAGTGTTACTGAGTTGTTTCCTTGAAAGTAAAAGAAAGGGTGTTTTTATTTTGTCTTTGTTTACATAGCTTTTTGCTTCAGCTATTGGTAGTTCGTAATTCTTTATTGAAGACTGTGGTGGGTGTTTGTGGCCTTGTGCTGGGTGAGCGGTTCAGAGGTGTTGCAGCCTGCATGTATGTTCTGTTCTAGCAGAAGGCATACTTATCCTCTCATTACAGATAGGCACAAGTGCAGCTCAGTGAGCATTGCAGCTGATAGGATGTGCTGGACGTAGCTCTCAAAGGAGCTATAAGCATGCCTACAGAAATGTGGCTCTTTGGCAGTTTCTGCCCTTTTGACTGAGAAAAACACAGTGTTATGCCCTTGGCTGCAATCTTGCCAGACAGCATCTGTCAGTCCCTTCCCTTGTGCCTGTTCTTTCTCTGCTTTGTTTGCCCGGCACAGGTGACAGCATGGGTGCCTTGCTGTTCCTCTCCCAGGCCTTCCTGCCAAGAAGTAGCAAAGCATGTTCTCGTTTGTTGTTTGCTACAGGTGGAAGAGGGACAGAAGTGGCAATAAAATTGCTCATCCAGTTTCTGGGAAAAACATCTTACAGTTCGTAGCTATCAAGAGGAGAGACTGTGGGGAGTGGGCCATTCCAGGGGTAAGAGCAAAGCTCCGGAGACAGTAGACATTTCTCCACTGGTAAGGCCACGAGGTGATTAACTGGGTGCACATAATAAAAGCATGCTTTTGATGAATGACCTCGTGTTGCAGAGGTAGGAAGAAATGCTTCTTAAACTAGCTTTGCCCAGGCATCAGCTGGTATGCCTTCTACCGTTTCTGCATTGCATGGCAGTTGTTGTATTTAATTCTGACCATGTCTTTTGCTTAATGCAGGCACAATTTAATCCATTGCAGGTTTTGAAGGATGTGTGTACTCATTCTTTACAACTAAGTCTAAAGTTCCTCCTGTGTCCAGAATATGATGCAGGTGGATATAATGTACTAAGAGACAGTCAAAGGGGCGTAAAAACAAGTCAAATCTCAGGAATTGTCATCTTTTTTTCTTTTCCTCCTTCTAAGGGGATGGTGGACCCAGGGGAGAAGATCAGCGCTACCCTGAAGCGAGAATTTGGGGAGGAGGCCTTGAACTCCTTGCAAAAATCGCCTGAGGAGAAAGTGGAGTTGGAGAAGCAACTCCATAAGCTGTTCAGCCAGGAACACTTCGTGGTGAGCTCTGTGTCTCTTGTGATAGCCTCTTGAGCTATGCATGTAACTCACAGCTGTATGGAGCTTGAAAAAGTGTAGCTGAAATGAAAATAAGCTGTGATGCTCGAGTTGTCATGGTGTAGGAAATGGAAGGGACTATTGAAAACTCTGTAAGTGCAAATGTGTTGTAGGGAAAGAAAAAAAATCTTCTTATTGATTGCACTGTGTTTGTTGTGACACTGAGCTTATTCTTGTTTGTTTGGGGCCTTAGGTGTACAGAGGATATGTGGATGACCCTCGTAACACTGATAATGCCTGGATAGAGACGGAGGCTGTAAACTATCATGATGAAACTGGTGAGTATCTCCACATGTGCTCTTAGTTACCTTCCACTCTGTATGTTGGTTTGAAATTGGGACATATGTTGGGCTGAGATTGGCAATGAAATTGGGGGAGCATGCAAGTCAGGTGTAAAATACTAGACTAAAACCAGTGGGTGTGAGGGTCTCTTGTCTCCTAAGATGTTCAGCCATGACAGGTAGTTGTCATTCCCCTTTGGTTTCTCTCAGTCTTAAATAAGGAAAGTATGGACTTTGCCTGAAAATTATTTATTCATTTGTTAGCTAGCTCTAAGCTGTGGACCATGTGCCTTTGTATGGAGACTGAACATTTGGCAAGGGTTCCTTTTCGTTGCTGTATTTAAATTGACTTGGTTTAATTGCCCTTTTTAATGAGTCTGGAGTGAAAGGATAGTCTGTTTCTTTTGTTGTTTTTCCTTTAATAGCTAGTGTGTGCTTCAGGAGTATTGCCTCGCTGCTGGCAATTTTTCACTGCATTTATTACTCTGGAGTTGTAATTGGTATGAGACCTTTTATCTCTGTTACTTTGCCAGAGTAGTTGTTGGACCTTATTTTACTTCTGTAAATCAGTAGGAATGGGCATATGTTGCTAGTTCTTAGATTGATCTGTTGTCTTGGATTCTCATCTCTTTTAAGATAAATCAGTCTAGTTTGGTCTCCAACTTGTTCAAGTCATAGACTTGATATAGTGATACTTCCACTGTGGTGTTTTGGGTAGTAGATATCGGTGATGAAGTTTCACCTATTCTTGATTTATCAGCCCCCAGAAACAATGAAGATATTGTTCCTTTGGTCTTTGTTTCTAATACATATTTTGTAATACTTTTAAAAGCATTTCTTTGGTTATTGTCTGTGAAGTCCTGGAACTCTTTTTCGAAACAGAGTAAGAAACTTTGGAGAGCAATTCAAAAGCCTTTCTGCATCCATTCTTAAATACTATTTTTGATTTTGGGGCCTTTAGTAAAATCTTAATTATCCTGGTTTTCCATAAGCATATGTAAGTTTCAGAATTCAGTTTGTCCTTTAGAATAGTCCCTGAGAAAGGAAGCAGTCAAATGTTAGCCAAACAAAAATCAAGGCAGAGGGATTGGCTGAACTTGTGGTAGTGAGTACATGTTGTCATAATGATTTCTAGTAATTTGTCATGCTGCTGATGGTACCCTCGGTGTGGTGAGGAGGAGTTAACACCACCTCTGCCACTCAAATTTGTCTTAAAATAGAGCAAGTATGAAAGGTTTCTGGCACAGAATCAGTGAGCAACTTAGTTGATTTCTCTCTGAGAAGCAGTTGAAGGTTGCTGCCTGTGAAGTAGGCATGTGGAAGGGCGGAACCAATCAGATGTGAGAAGAAAAAGCAGGAAAGAAGATGCAATAGCATGTCCTAACTCTTTGTTTTGTGAACAGGTGAGACAATGGATAATTTGCCTCTGGAAGCAGGTGATGATGCTGGATTAGTGAAGTGGGTTGACATCAGTGAGAAGCTCAAGCTGTATGCAAGTCATAGCTACTTCATTAAGAATGTGACTGAGAAATGGGGAGCCCACTGGAGTGAGGATCCTGGTCCGGAGTGCCGTGAGTGATGTAAACGAGGAACTGACGGATACCCAAGGGAAAATATGTTTTCCAGCTTTGAAACAGACGACATTGTCCTTTTCAGTGGGAGTTCAGTGAAAATTCTGTGAAATTCAGCTGGCAAAAACACTTGGCAAGTGATGTAGAGGCTTTTCCAGAGACTTGAGATTGCTTCTTTTGATTTCTCAGCTAGTGTGAAATGAGATGAATGAGGAGCCTGTTACCTTGTTTTGCTTGCTTGTCTTCATTATTTGCAGCCATTTCATAATATCTGCAGATTTGCATGACAATGCTGAGATTCTGACTGGCTGTAGTTCAGAGGCTGTTCGCTTTAGCTCAGTATTTTTGCACTGATTTCTTGTCAGCAGTGTGAATCCTTAAGGTATGTGAGACTTGCAGGATGATAACCTGAATAATTACTGAAGTGCTACATAATAAAGTTTCTTTTCTGAGTCATTTCACTTGTCTTTTCAGTGATTTTCTATTTTGAGGGATTAGTTTTCACATTTAACTGCTTTCTCATTTACAGTATGGATGGTATTCACTTCTGAATGTCTGACAGTGCCTCTATCTAAAATGGTAACTGTTGGAGGATGTAACTTGATGACTGATTTTGGGAGCTGGATTTCGAGTTTCCTCTCTTCCCACTGCTTATGGCAGTACAGCTCTTGGGGAGACTGTGCCATGAACAGTATCTATAATTGTAAAGAGCAGCCTTAAAGTATAATCTTGAAAATTGTGGTGTCTTTTCACAATTTAGGTAATGTGAGTAGCTTGCAGTCAGGAGGCTGATGTGGGCCTTCTGTGGTGTTTACGCTGGTAACAAGAGCTACACAACAGTTCCTGACACTTCTCTCTGTTTTTAATGAAGGAGTAATTGCTGTTAATAGTGTCAAGAGTTGGTGACAGTAACAGCTAAAAGTTGTGATTGAGACCTTGGGAGGGGAATCTTATTCTGAGCAATGTGTTGAAGTAGAGTGGTGATAAATGTCATGGTCTGGAATTACCTTGTAAGTGACAGTACTGTGACATGCTCATGCATTGTTGAAACTGTTGGCCACGTCCTACTTAACTAATGAATTATTTTAGGGCTTGCTCCTTTTCAACACCACCCCTTCCTCCCAATTAGCTAATGAAATCTGGAGGAGTCATGTGTGTGTATACAGGGAACCCTGGGAATATTGCAGAGTTGTATGTTCCTTTCAAAAGAAAAAGTAATTCTAAGAGTTACTAATTTTTATTTCAATCCTTGCTTACATCTTCCTGCACATTTGATTTCTTCTGTGGTCTTACTAAAACAGCATAAATGCTTTCTGTTGCAGTAGAAGCTTCCATAGACTTAGTTTACACAAAAATATTTCTTCAAATTGTAGGTAAGATAGTGGTGGCTTAGGCAGAAATGATTTTGATGAATCTTTCCTCAGCTTAGTGTGGAGACTGTGTAATATCTGGTAGGGCCAGATCAAAACCTGAGAGAACCTGTGAAACTCTGAATGGACAAAAGGCATAGCCAGCTTCAGGAGTTCCTATCCCTCTCTAGTCCTGGTCTTTGGAAACAGGATCACTGAAATGACTTGGGTATATTTTTTTCTTAAGAAAAGATTAACACAACTAAGAAATTCGATGCTCAGCATTTATTCAAGCTTAACAAGTAATGAGACAAAGTTTGAGAGAGCTGTGCATTGTAACCCACACTGGCTTCAGAGGTGGGCATGTGAAACAGGACTTGGTTGTTACTTATTCTCAGTTTCCAGTGCACTGGTGAGACAAAAGGTGGGAAGGAGCTGTAGGAAGTTGAAGATTATCTAGAAGCAAAGGTGTTCCATAGGAGACATCTACAGTTTTCCAGGTATCTGCAGAGTTAGAAGAGAATGGCAGGTTAGAATTAATAGCAGTTAACTACGTTAAAGTGCAATAAATACATTACGCAGTGCAGGCCCCTAACAGTGTGGTTGGATTTTGAAAGTATGACCACAAGAGCAGACCCTTCTTAAGTTCATGGGAGGTGAATGTGCAGCTCATCATAGCTGAGAACAAGGGTGACTATACTGTGGCATGTCAAAATACCATGATTTTTCTTTTGAATGTTACTATTTGCATATGAAGGGCTTAAGATAATGTAGAGTACTAAAGACGAAAACAGGAGAAAATAATTTCAATTCTGAAAGTACCACACTTAATGAGATAGAAAAGTGGCACTGTTTCCATAGCCAGTTTCCTGGAAAGCAAAATTTCTGTAAAGAATGTTTTCAGTCCTCACTGGTCTTGTGTTAAAGCCTTTTTTTGACAGCCTAAGTGGACTTGGCTATATGCTTTTTGACTGTCATGTTTACAGGAAAGCTTTCTGGTTAGACAATTTTCGGTTGGACTGTGTGATCTTAGATAGTATGCTGTACAGAGTGCAATTACTTTATGCATATCCCAGTACCATAGTAATCAAGTCCTGATGCTTACTTGTGTCCTGAAATTTATTTCATAATTACAATATAGAAGGTTTATAAGTAAGCAAATGTAGTGATGTTTCGTTTGGGAAATCGTCAGGAAAATAGTCAACTTCTTTATATGGGTGATGTTAGCTTGTATATTAATGCAAGGTAGGTGTGTCGCAGAGTGTTATTTTTCAGCCCTACATGTGTCTCTAACTTATCCTAAACTACTTGTTTTAAATACGTAAGAGATTATCTATCCCCAAAGATTGGGATACCCAGACAAATGCTCAAAGAATATCTAAGGAACAGCAGCAGAATTTTGAGAAAGGTTGTAGCCTCTTTTCAAGCTGAAGAAAGAGGTTTTTTGTATTAAAAAAAAAAAACCAAACAGTTACCCCATAGAATACATGTCTGGTAATTGGAAAGCAAAGTGGATTACTCTTCTTGAGCTTCAAAGGTAATTCACAGTTCCTCCTCAGCTCCGTTCTATGGTAGTTTGTCATTCAGAAGCTGCTCTCTCAATATCCCTGATGGAGCGCTCCCTGGCCACCTAGAGCTTCCTGCAGTCTTCTATCGCATTATACTACGGTACAGTTCCATTACCTCAGACTTCAGCTCGATAACCCCGCAGAGCAGCCCTGCGGCATTCACGGTGAAAGAAGCACTCAACAGCTTTCAGGAGCCTATTTGGTTGCTGTGAAAAGAAAGTCATTTTGTATCAGTATTTTCCTGTTCAGTACCAAAATCCCCAGCTAAATTCAAATGTTAGAACTAGTGAGATTCTGTTAATTTACAAAGAAAAGACTTACGTCCTCCATACTGCCTGAACCAGAGCTTTCACTACCGCTGTTCTGTAGAAAAAGAATGGATTTTATTTGATAGTAAGGTAGAATTCCTCCTGCTTGTATTTCTTTAAAATAAAAAATTATTAAGTACTTAATTTTGTTTTTTTTCTTTTCCTGTTGAAAGCAAAGGTAGCTCTGTGGAGGGAACTTACTAGTCTTGAATGACTGTAGTACTGTCAGCTGAAATGGCTAATAGAGAAAATACAAGCCCCGTTGTTGGGCTGGGTATGAGCTTGTTACGAGTGCTTACAATTTATTTTTTTTCTTTAAGGTTTAAGGAGGGCTCAATAATAAGTTGAGAATATAGAATGGTAATAACATAAATAAGTTTAGGCCTGTACCAAATGTGAGTATTTTAAAGGCTGCTGTGTTAGTTTAAAAGTCTGTGATTTCCAGTTTACAATGTTAACATTTCGCACATTGCAGGCCTGCTTAGTGTGTTCTTCAGTACTCACTGCGTTTGCAACAGCAAAAACCATGCTCAGAGCACAAGAAAGCAACAGGAATTGCATTTTGAGTGAGAATCCTGTGAAGCAGATTGAAAACAAAGAGTTAGTGTTCTGGTTTTGGCAAAAGGGGCACACCTGGGTGGGGTATGGTCTCTTCTGTGTAGAGAGACAGGAAAATCTGATGGCAGGAGCTGTTCCTAGTTGAGTATGGCTGGTGACCTTAACTGCCATCTCTTAGTTGCTCACATATGTGGTCAGGATAAGTCATTATGGAATAAAGGTTGCTATGCTTCTTCCTGCTACCTTGTCTGTGCTTTGAGATCTTGTCAGCATTCTACTTCTTGTTGGTTTTGTCTTTGATTTTACCTCTCCCTAATTTTACTCTTTTTCTAACAATGCTTATGGCAGCCTTCTGCAATTTTTTTGTTTTAAGCAGCAGGTATAGCAGCAGAGCATTTGTATTTCTCTGAGTAGTTCTTGTCACATGCTTTTTTCAGACCTACAGAATAGTTGAGATTGGCAGGGTTCTCTCAAGATTTAGTCCATTCCCCAGACACATTCAAACAGGTCTGCTAGAGCAAGTTGTCCAGAACTGTCCACTCAGGTTTTGAGGATCTCCCAGGATGGAGTATCCACAACCTTTATGGGCAACCTATGCCAGTGCTTGACCACTATCACCATGGAAAAAAGTTTTTCCTTCCCGTTCACAATCATGCAGTCTACAGCCATACCCCAAATGATTTCTATGAAATTCAGTGCAGGTAACTTTAAAGCATCTGTATTACCTTTGTATTGCATGTTGAACAGCTGGTCAGTGGATCAGATGAAGTCGACTGGTTCCAGTGATAGTGTTGTGTGAACAGCTGGTGTCTATATATACAGTTCTGAGTACTGTGACTTACCTCAGAAAAACCACAAGATGTCATGAATCATAACTTAAGACCTTTTGAATGTTTAGTTTACTTCTCAACTGATAAGGAAGCCAGATTTTTTTTTATATGACCCCTACTAATCCTTGGAGGATTGATGGGTTTCGCAATGAAGTGTGTTTGTGTTACAAAAGGAATATTTGTTGTATATTTTTTCTATATAGATATTCTAACTGTAGGGTTCTGCACTTTAGTGATGCTGGAGGAATACTTAGTGATAATGCCTACTATACTGAAGCTGCTGAGAGGGAGTGCTACAAATTGAGGAAACTACCTCCTTTTTCCTGAAGAAATGGGAACTTGTAATTAAAGTCACTGCTAGCTTTTGAGGCCAGCTGTATACTGTCAGCATACATGCAGTTTGAGAGCTGTGTTTTCTGACATCAGACTACATGCAAGTTAAGCAAAGAGCTATTGATAGACAAGTCTCTAAAATTTTAAATTACGATGCTTGCTTGATCCTTCTGTTTGATTGTTTTAGTAGAAAAGTGCGAACCTGTAAATAAGTTTAAATTAATAAATGTATCTGGGGAAAAATCTTGTAGGATGCAATTCAGAAGAAGTTGGCATTATGTTGAGTCTGTTTGAGACCACTGTCATCAACGGCTCATCTCCATGCTCTTTTCTGGTGACACGTCTGAGGGTGTAGAGCACAATACGTACTTGTTAGATCACACATGCACTTGCAGCTTAATAAGGATGCAAGGTGAACTGTGAATTTGTTACAGAGCATTGTATTTGCCTGTTGTGGAGGTGATACAGTAGATACTGGTCATAAAGCACAGGGATGACAGAGTGGAAAGAAAACATACTTTTTATAGGATTTTCTACATTGGCATGTTTGTGTTTGCAGAGTTACTTGTTGACCAGTTGGAAAGATTGTCCTCAACTTCAATGAAAATAACTATTAAAAGTGACTGCAAAAAAACCCCCAAAACCCAACCAAACAAAACCCAAAACCAGATGGAAATGGAAATGTGTTTCAGATCTATTTAGGAGATGTGCTGAAATGTTAATTGGCTGTTTTCCTGTAGAGTACATGCAAGGCCATCGAGAGGAAGAACATGTTATCCTGAGTTTATAGTGTAAGGATGTTTTCTGGGGGAAGCATTCATGCAAAGCTGATCAGTGTTCTGCCACAGTGTAAAATTGCCATCCCACACCTGTTGGCATGGACTGTTGAGCCAGAATACACAGGTGAGGTGGTGGTCACCTGTATTTATTTCTTTTTGGAGTCTTCCATGTGGCTGTGCAGGAGGACTGAATATTAGACTTAATGCAAACATGTCTAGTATCAGTACAGCACTGATGAGATTGATCTCCTTTGAAATGGAGATTCAGATGGCTAAGTCAGTGAAAGAGATAAGCCAGCTTGCCTTTGGCACCTACATCCTTCTGGTTTGTTAATGTTGGATCAGATCCTTGTACCTCTTTGCACAGAGGGAACACACTTAACTGAGCAATTTTACTAAAGGTTTTGAGTTAAGTGCTGTTTGGTGCCAGTTGGTGGAAACTGGAGAGAGGTGATGTTGTTCATTTTTGGTATTTATGGCATGTGGTATTTATAGCATTCTGTCTGTTCTTAAGCCTAAACTGAAAAAATACAGCTAAACTTTTTTCTGTTTTTAAGCCTATTTGTGTTGTTTTGAAACCTCTACTCAGTGAGTCAAAGAAGCCACATTTAATGGAGGAGAAGCTCATGCTTGCCTTGAGAGCTGAATGTCCTGCCTTATAGCAGGTGAGACCTAAATGGATGAGAGCAGGGCATTTCTGTTGAATTAATTGTTGTGAGGGTTAGTGCATGTAGTTGATGACACCTGCCCTGACACATACAGTTCTAGGTCCTGAGGACAGACTTGATCGACAAAGGACCTAGCAGTGGTTGTCTTGGATCAGAGGGAGGATTATCTGATTGGGTCTTATGTCTGTAGCAGTGGATGCTTTGGCTTAGAATGAGGAGAGGAGTGCAGGTTAATGTTTCTCCTGGAATATCCCACGCGTCAGTCTTCCATTAGGATTGGAAGTTATGGCTGCATCCTGGACTTTGATATCCCTTAATGGACCTGTCTAAAAACACCCATCCCCATCTGCTTTTCTTACTTAATATTGACCTGCTGGTTTAGCTGAGAGAAGGTCAGTAGCTCAGATAATTTAGTCCTGTTTCACATTCCAACCAGCTGCATGCAGTGTTATGGTTTAAGTGTGAGCAATAAGTGCATTTGTGAGTGTACTCTCTATATGTCTGTATGTATATGAATATGCATGTGTGTCTGTGTCTCAAAGGGTGCCTGAGTCTTGGTAGGAATGTTATTTCACTGTTATTTCTCCATTGTTGAGAGGGAAAAATACTTACGACTAAGCAAATGTTTAATTTAGGTTTATTAAAACTACAGAACGTCAGTAAAATGATCACCAACTTTATCTTGTCTATTCCACAAAATGAAGAAATAGTAAAAGATTAAAATATTTATAAGTTAAGCTAGAATAGTAACAATATAGTTGAAGTGCTCATGGGGAAACCCGCTTTCATTTATCATCCTTACTCTTAATGTTCTTATAATTTGTAAATTAAATATTGGTGGTACTTTCTCCCTCATGGACTGCAAGAGCTCAGGTGAAAATTTTTCTCATACTGTGACTGTAGCATCTATCTATGCATACATTAGCAAATGCTTCTTTCCTGTGTCTTGCGGTGGAAAAGTGGAAGTGGCAGCGTCACTGAGGATTTCAAAACATGTGGGATGCTGATCTGCTCCTTAATACATTAGGTGCTTCATAGATCCACAGCTGTGATCATCTTGGTGATTGTTTTGTTTTCGCTGCAAAACTTGGACTGCTTAAAGGAAAATCTTCCCTATTTGCCCTGATAAATTCAATTTCATTGTGTCTTTTTCTAGTACTTGATTTGGGTGGAGCAATGGTGAGTATTAACCTCAGTGGAGAATGGGTCAATCCCTGTTGAGTTGTCTTTGTGTGAACTATATTTGATTGTTTTAACATGGCTGACTCTTGGCTGTAGAAAGAGCAAATAAGCAATAGGCTGCAGTCAGGCAGAAAAAATGCCATGAAAAAGTTACTTTTTCCCCAAGACATTTAAAGTCTCAAAGAAAAGATCTTTTTCAAATGGAATTATCACAAAATATATGCTTTTGTACATGCAATCCAGGTTGATTTATAAACAATACTGTGTGATGTTACAGAATGTGAAGTGGATGACAAGTCAGGCTTACAGGAGAAAGTGTCAGTGAAACTGGTTTTGGTGGAAAATAATCATTTGTTTGTGTAAAAAGTTCATGTGTTGAAAATAATTGTAGCTTGATTCATTGTCTCCCAGGACATCAGGCTGGAGTTGGAATAGGATTAGCAGCTCTTGCTGGTTCAAGAGCAAATTAGCTAGGGGCAAGTGAACTTCCACTATTTAAGCTACCAAAATAGAATTTCTGAATCCATTTTCTTTTCATTGGAAAGGTGACATGTTCAGGTGAAAGATATATTCTGGTCTTCCTTTGTAGGAATAGCATTTGGGACTTCTTGCTTATAGCAGTGCATGCCTGGAGTGTTTGTGGTTAAGTGCTTGACTTCACAAAGTTGATGGGTTTCGGTAATAATCTCATTCTGTCCTGGGTTTTATGCCTAAATTGTGCCTGTCTTCAGGCGAGCAAAAGTTGGGAGATAGTGAAAGAAATAGTTAGCATTTCTTTCTCAGGAAAAATGGTAGCAGTAGTTGGTGCTTCTGTGGGAGGGAGGAAGGAAAAAATGCCTGTTAAGGAGAGTAAAATGTTGGAGCTGTGATATCCTGGGCCCCTTGTGGTGGTGGACCCCTTGCTAATCAGTCGTTTGACACACATCCACACTCACCAGGCTCATACAATTAGCTCATTACACAGTTTGTCAGCAAGAATTCTGTGTGACATTGGTATTATTACTGTTGCATTTCAAGAGGTGGGGGAAGAAGTATCTGAAAAGCGCTGATTTTTTCATATATTTTAGGAATTATGGTTTAAGGACTGGTGTATATGATCTATACTCTAATTTCTTCTCCTCCCTTAAATCTAAAATTAAATTTCTGTTTAACTGTTGCCTTGATACCTTTTCTTTGACAAAGTTCTGACAAAGCCCATATATCTAGGTAGACTTGTATTTTATTTGAGGTTTCTATGCAGAATATTAAACTGACAATACAGTAAATAAAGGAAACGAGTCCTATTTCAAGGTAATTTTCTTCAGTGTATGGTAAAATCCAAATCCTATAATTCTACTGAAGAGTTTTGTGAACAGCTCAGTCATCAGGTTAGTACTATTTATTGGTTCAGAGAGGTGATGGATACATGGGCAAAACCACTGGTTCTTTAGCTATGAACCACTTGGAGTAGTTAATTTTTTCTGCTGTTAATGAATGTAGAACTTTGCGCTTCTATTATCTGATAAGAATGCAGTGAACCTTATGCCACCTTTGTGTTGAAAACTATGTAGCTGTTAATTACAGAAATAAACAGGCTTCACATATTTCACCAGTTTTAGTGCAGCACTGGGATTTTCTTCAGCCAAGCTCAGAACAGGAGATTTTCATTTATGTCTTCTGCAACAAAGAAGAAAAAAATGTTACTAACATTTGATGCCAGAGACATTTTAATGCTGTATCACTATCAAGAAAGTGATACACTAAAGCTTCAGAGGGCTCATGTAGGGGAACACTATCCCTAACAAAATCCAAGTATGGTTGCTGCTATCATATTCAGGAGCCATTCATGTAGACCCTTCTTGATAGGTGCTCTCTTGTTTCTAGTGTTAGGTCTCCTTGATCTGTTTGTGAGCCAAGAATCCCTTCCACCCCTGCTTCACAAATGACTGACCCTAAACCCCTCTTTGGATGAACAGTCATTGGCAGCAGTAGATCTGTATTGTAGCTCCTCACAGCTTAATTTCACATGTGGTTTGTGACTGGTAAATTGTCATCAGAAGAGCTGGAAAAATTCTGGGAAGAGTGAAGGCTCTGCATGTCTTGACTTCTGACCAGAATCAGTCTCCACTTAAAATTAGGGAGTTGCTGATAGGATTTTGAACATATTTCTTCAGTCTGCATGTTTAGCCAAATGCCTTCTGTCCCATAGCTGTTCTAGGATTAACCTGTGATACTGCTACCCTTGCTAATGACTGGCAGTATTGTTCAGCTGTCACTTAGGGCTAGATCAGAAGACGGTAGAGTGCAAAAGAATACCTTAGGTTGAATGTAGTAATGTGAATCTCAAATTGCTATCATGACAGCTTCTGTTCAGCTGCTGCCTAATTCTAGAGACATCACCAGCACAGTAGTATCTAGCTTTTCACTTTGCTAGAGAAGTCTTGATGTGGATTGAGCTGAGCCAAACACATGCCTATTCCGTTGAGGATTCAGAAACTGTCCCTGCCTCTGCCTAAGCTTCCTGATGCATGTGGTCTGGTGGGCACCATCTGAGCACATGTTGCATCTGACAGGTTAGGTGAAATAGGTGGTTTGGCCTGTAACTACAGCGTGATGACAGCATTTGTGTTGTACATCATAATCTAGAGGTGAGCATAGTTAGTGGATCAGTGAGATCTCAGTTGTTTTCCCTACTTGGCTTAAGATCTTTAAACGCATTTTCAATCAATATTCCTTTCCTTTGGCATTGCAGGGTAAAGCAGTGTTTCGTGAGACACTCATAGGTTTAGACACCACACACGAATGATTTGTTGTCTAGTACAAACTACCTTCCAAACTTTTCCTCATGGTATGGATGACATTTTCATATATCTGTAAAACAATTCAGAACCTTGCACCTTTTGCAGTTTTGTCATTACTGCTTCATTTGCCTCTGTGCACAGTAGCCATGAGCTTCTGGCTACAATTTTCCCCGTATATTGCAGTCTGAGAATGTGCCTATTCTTGATAGGAACATTTTGTCCCGTACATCTGCGTGTTCTTTTAGGTTTACCTTCCTTAATCCCAAAGCAGTGGCACCATTCCTTCAAAGCAATGAGTTCGTCTTGGTCTCCATCGCAGTCTTGGAAGAAACGGGTTATGCAGTGTTCCATGGGAACAAGGGAGGCTCTCAAAGGTGCAAGCTCTGAGTATGTTAATACTCTGAAAGAAAGAGCAGGTATGTAGAGCTATATTTCACTAATAAATCATCAAGATCATAAAGATGATCTAAGCTGCTAGAAGATGACAACAGTAGCTTTGACAGAGATCATAGAATCATAGAATCATAGAATGGTAGGGGTTGGAAGGGACCTCTAGAGATCATCTAGTCCAACCCCCCTGCTAAAGCAGGTTAGCCTAGAGCAGGTTGCACAGGAATGCATCCAGGCGGGTTTTGAATATCTCCAGAGAAGGAGACTCCACAACCTGATGCCCCAGTGGATTCTGTTGTGATGCTTCTGTAGTGAATCTGTCTCGGGTCATTATGATGACTTATAATACCTGATAAACTGTTTTAACTGCTCCTTGTTTGCTAACACTTTTTCCTAGAACAAGTATTACTGTGACTTTTTCATAACTCATCAGTCGTGGAGTTTTGCCATTAATCTTCAGGAGATCAAGCTTGTGAAGGTGCTTAGCTATGTTCTAAGACGGTAGGTGTGATCAGTGTGAGATATTGAGGGTATGCAGCCTTGAAACATAGATTGCATGACAAGGTGTCATGACCAAAAGCCTGAAATCAAAGTCACATTCTCAGAAGCCAGGGGCTTTCTCTGAACTGTGACACTGATGCTGTCTTAAAATATCTCTCCTTACTAGAGAAGTCTCCCAGCTCTTATATTACTTGAAAACTATGGGTATCTCACTAGCGAATTATTGCTGACAGGCCTCTGCCCTTTGTGATTAGCCTGTCGCTCTTAGCTTCAGTAATCTGATCTCGTGAGCTTCAGATCTTATGAGTCTTGTTTTCTTTCAGGATCAGGGCATTAGTAGCTATTAAGACACTGTAGAGCTTAAGGTATAATACATAATGATTATGAAAGGCAAGAGGATAGCAGATTCTGACCTAAGACATGGCTCCAGAAAAACAGTGAGAGAAGTTCTGTGTTAAAGATGAATGCCTCCTTAGAAAGATGGAGATACTGGCTTCTATCAGCTGAGGGACTGGTCCTGTATGTAGAGAATCCTTTGAATGGTTTAGAAAAGTAGAACAGCCTGAGCTTAAACAGAAAATTGGAACTGAACCCGCAGAGGTTTTTTTTACCTGTCAACAGGGTGCTGATCAAGCTGATGAAACTGCCAGTGCACAGGATACACGTACATGTGATAATTTTTCTCAAAGTCGTGCAGGAGCAGCTCAACTGTGTGGTTGCCAGCCACGAGACGCTTGTCATTCTGGTAGACTTTTTTGACCTGAACACAACAAAGAAATTAGTATTTTTTTAATTTAGGGATGAAGATCTGTCTTGAAGAGAACTACCCAGCAAGAAGGTGGTTTAGAGAAATGAAACTTGATAAAATACCACCGGGGAAATGAATTTTAGTGTTTGTGACCACACACAGCATGAAAAGCTTGCCTCAAGTAGTCTAGATGATTTTTGTTGCTGTTCATGTCAACTTTGGTAGTAACTAGAAAGGAAGTGAAAGTGAAATTCCTGTGACCTGATTGTCAGAAGCTAAGCAGGCCAGTAGCCTCAGGTTGGTAGGAGATGAAACCCATTTTGTTACATTTGTTGATCTTCTGTCCTGAGGCAAGCAACTCGGCTTTTGATGTGAAATAAGCTCTCTCAGAAATCATTTAATTTGTACCATTCAGTATGAGATGTTCTGAGTAGGTCAATGCACTTCTTGGTAACTGTGCAGGTACTCTTTGGTGTTGCCCAAGCACATTTTGTATAAACCTGCTGTGACCTATGGCATGCACCTCCTACTCAGTTAAAGCAGCCCAGGTCTTGGTTTAACTTAAACCATTTTCTAACGGTTATGGGTTTTTACACAGTTATGGCATCTATATCTTCAAAAACAAACTACTGTCACCAATTCACTTTGCATAAATTGTTCTCTGAAAAAAAAAGGCCCAATGGCAGTAGATGCTTACTCCATTTTAAACCAATATAGTGTGTTGCTGCAGGTTTACTGGATGGTAGAAAGCATCTCTTTTTCTCTGAAGACAGTGTCAGACTTGTGTAGTTTTGTAGCCCTTGAATACCATGGTGCAGATGGACAGTGTATGTGGCTGGATTAAAAAGTGTAAACGATACCCTTAGCTGTTGAGTCCATTTTCAGGTATTTTTGTACTTATGGCCAAGTACAAGGTGCATCTCAAGAAAAGAACAGGAGCTGCTTTTGGTGGGTCCAAGGCAGGGATCCCCTGCACCCATGAGGATCCCCTAAACTCTATTGTAATTCTGTCTTGAATCCTG
The DNA here is from genome assembly GCA_013398225.1 of Steatornis caripensis. NCBI lineage: Eukaryota > Metazoa > Chordata > Aves > Caprimulgiformes > Steatornithidae > Steatornis > Steatornis caripensis. Next base: position 23,551 of record VZSC01019308.1, read on the forward strand.
CTGTGTGACTGCCCAGTCAGTCAGTCTCACGAGGTCCTTGAGCAGTTTTCTTCATGCTGAGTCCAAGTCCTTCCTTCCTTTGAATACCTGTGCATTGTCAGCAGAATTTTTCATCTGCCTTCCTCTTCCTGGTCAGTTAACAAAAGCTGAATGGCACAATTCCTTTCAAATCATAGGACTCCACAGGTGAGCTCTTGGCTGGCTATTCCTTCTTATTCTGTCTTTTAGTTAGTTATCCATACCAAATATTTTATGGCTGCTTAGTTTCCTCAAGTCCTTTGGAAAATGGCATTGACTGCATGAATTGGGTCATCTTTATCTACATATTAGTTGATCTTTCCAAGAGCTTTGTCACAAAGCACTTCCCTGAACAGAAGCTGGTTTGTGTCTTCTCAAGCAGACAATGTTTATCTAGGTGTGCACTAATTCTGGCTTTTCTGCGTCTTACCTGTAGGCACTGACTTCAAAGTAATACACTTGTCTTGCATTTGCTTGTACAAAAGGAACATTCATAGCAGAAATGTCTCAGCTTAAATGAGTGTGGGGGGACATGTATTTTGTAACTTGTGAATCAAATTGAGTCTAAATTGCCTTAACGGAATGCTCGTAGGAAATGGGAGAACTCATAAGGTGTGAATCACTTTTTTTTTACGTGATTAGTCTGCTCTAACAATGTAACGGTATCAAATCTTATTTGGAAAGGATTGCTGACCTTACTCCTTTGCTTTTCAGTTAGAAATCCAGAAGTATCCAGATCATGTTCATAATATTGCATAAGGATGTTTTTCAGCCAGTCTCTCATCCGGAGGGGGAACTGATCCACTTCATAATCGGTGCAGTGGGGGATGTCTGTGCCAAACAAGAAAGCTTTTATTAGTAAGTGATCTGTTAAGTCCCAATTCAAGGATTTCTGAGCCAAGTTAGATTTGATTCTCACTAGCAAACTTCCAGTTAAGCTTGAAATTGATGAAACTGTTAATACATAAAATTAGGAATGCAACTAATGGGTTCAATTATAAATCTACAATTCTTTGCACACGCTTAACTGGGTATGCAAGCCACAACCTTTACATATCTGTGCAGCTTCTGAGCAGAGTTGTGCAGTGAAACTGTTATCAGTCAGCTGCATGAAAGTAGAGTTCTCAACACAAAGGAATATTCTGGCTGAGAGTGCACTTTCCTCCCAGGTTACACAGCAGTTGAAGAGCTTAGAAATCAGTTCTGGCTTTTAGATCCTGGCTTCTGCATTTGGCATTTAAGTAGGGTTTTTTGGGAACATGACATTTGCATTTATTAACTGGCTGTAAATACTGGTTTTCTGGTCAAAGTACTAAAAAAAGTCTTCAGATGCTATAGAAATAGGAGCATACAAGACAGTGAAGGGGGAAGATAGGGTTGACAACAAATTGGTCTAAGTACAGGAGGGATGTCTTTAGGATTCAGATGATTAATACCCTTAATTATAGAAAATGTGACTTTTCAGACATGATTAGTGTTTGAAGGTCTTAATTAGCAGATAATTGATGCAGAAGGGGGAGAGAGAGGAAGGAAGCATAACTTAAGGAAGAAAGATAACTTAGGCCTAGCTGGTGATTAAGGCTACTGACTATACCTAGGTCAATCCTTTCATAGAAAAATAAGCCTTACATCTGCAGGAGCCCATATAGTCTAGGTGCAGCTGTCGTCCCATTTTTGTCCCTTCAAGTTGACATTTGGTGCCAAAGAGTTGACATATGCCATCATAAGTCTTGTTATCTGTACCACAAACCTAGAAGAGGAGTGAAAAACAAAACCACCACCACTGTTTTGAGAAAAATTCTGTTCACTCGTATAGGCATTACAATAATAAAAGTATTGTTAACATATGATGTAGCAGTTGTGAATACCCACAGGGAATGCATGTGCTCAGATGTATTGAAAATTGTAGTTATATGCCTACTTAAGGATTAGTTGTCTGTGCTCAAGACACCCAATTCCAAGACACTTAAATTTATTTTTGTGTGGTAGTGATATAGTTTCTGAGATGGTACAGGTTTATTACACTTTGCTCTAAAACATCAAATGGATAAATAGACCTTTTAGTGACAGGAAAAAGCTATGTTCCCCAAGAGACTAAGTGAAGCAAGTATTCATACTATTCTCAAGCTATAGTCAGTAAGTTTGGGTACTTTATACTTAGTTTTACAGTTGCTGGGATAGCTCAAACCCATTTGCATGCTTTTTAGGGTAGAATTATTCTAAATAATAGCAGAGGAACGTGTTATCTTGTAAACAGTTGGCTTTCCCCCATGCTGTGCACTGAGTGAAGTACTTACATGCTCATAGTCTTTGGTGGAAGGGCAAGCAGCAGGATCTTGGCAAATACAGCTGGGTTTCCCTTGTTTGTCTGCGTGGCAGACTTCACCTCTTTTGCAGTAGAAGTTCCTACATGGTTCTAGTGATCATAGCAAGAAGGAGGGACTGTTAGAGGGAATGGGATGAAGCCAAGTGTTTCTGTCAGGTACTACAGACAGTCAAAGCAAAATACAGCTCAGTATTTACCAAGAAGTGTTACTTATAAGTTTGTTAAAATGTAGCTGGATCTTGTACTGAATAAAGGAAGCCAAAGTTTTAATGAGGATTCTTGAGAAACTTCTAGCAGTCCCAAGTTTGAGTTGGATGGGGAAGTAAATTTCTCAGAAAAAACTGTTTCTTCTATAAGGACTGAAATTCACTTCCAGCTTCCTTTGGTGAAACATCTCATCTGTCCTTGCTGAATCTAGCACTGGCACTCGTGCCACACTTAGTTGAATTCAAGCTACAGTTCTGAAACAGAATGGTTTCAATGCAAGATAATTCCCATTCCTGTATAACTGACACAAAAATTTGTGCACCGTCTACAAATATTTTTCACAAACAAATTAGTAAATCCAAGGGTGTATGGAAGGGATTATCTGGGAACATAACTGCAAAGCAGGATTATGCAGAAGCACAGTTCACTCATGTGAAATCATGTGCTGCTGAAGTTAGAAAAGAAATGCGGACCAGCAGATTCCCCAGCTGCAGGGAGTTAGCAGTTACATGATGGCTTGGCTTGTGGCTTACCCAGGAGAGCCCTCTCGCTCCTGTTGCTTGCACTTTCCATCTCACCATAGGAACCGCCTGTAGCCTTAACCTATACAGTCACAGAGATATAAGCAGAAGTTGTGGTAAATCTTGGAAAGAAAAAAATACTTGGGACAATTTTTTTCACGTACAAATACAGTGCTGGCTGAGGCACAGTTTGCTCTGCTTGCAGCAGAAAGAAGTTGCTATGCAAAATGTGTGAGACATGCATAAAGCCTCTGGTAGCATTAAAGTGCTCTGTTATTTGAGGGGGGGGAAAAAGTCTGAGGTGGAGCGAGAAACAGGAGCTCAATAAGGCCTGAGCACCTGGAGATTCTGCAATACTTGACATACAGCAGCATAGTGCTTCGAGGTTGGCAGAATTGGTGATTTGTCTTAGGTTGCACTGGGCCCCCCAGGTAAGCAAGCCTGAACTGCCTCTCAGTAGTACCTGGGAGCAGCAGCCCCATGAACTGCCAGGCCAGCTGCATAAAGCAGGAGAAGGGAAGGATGTGTCTTCAGTTCTGACCCTTCTTTGGTGCTGGGGTAGGGGGGGTGCAGGGGAGTGCCTGCCCTCTTTCGTATGGATGCCCCCTATCACTTTGTTTTAGTATTACAGATCCTTATTTAACAGCCATAGGAAAACTCACTTCTTTTGAGGAACACCTCTGATAGTCCACTAGTTATTTAATGGCTGACCGGGGTACGAGAGATCTGGGTGCAACATCCTTCTTTGTCTGACAGGACAAAGCCTACATCCTTAATCTTGTGTGAAAGTGCCCTAGCCACTAGGATGGTAATTATTCTGGGGACTCTAGGGGTCTGGGGACTCTAGGGGAAAGGCCCTGCCTTTCCAAGCTGTTCACTTTTGTATGCTAGTGCTTAAAATCTTTGGGAGAGAGGAGTAAACACGCTTTCCTAGTTGGTATGAGACCGGGTGCCAGGTTTTGTATCTGTGTATCCAGATTTATTTGTATGTTTCAATACACAGCCCATTGGGGCTGGAGCTGTTGCATGAGTTGCTCCCGCTTCCTTTCTAATACAATTAATCTAGTGTTATATGAGAAGTGACACAGCATGAACCAGATGAATAGTGACTAAAAAGAGAGATGAGACTTCTGCATATTAATAAATTATTACACCTGTTTTTCTCCAAAATGCCGTTTCAATCATCAGGAATTTAAATTTGGGACTGGTTACCTCCACCCCTTTCTCTACTATCCCAACTTTATTTTAAAGAGAATTTACCTTATCTTCACTTTCCATTGAATTCATGCTCTGAACAGAGCTACTTGTTTTTGGTTGTTGCTTGCTGTCAGAATTAGGTGGGTCATGATCGTAATCATCTTGTTCAGCCTGAATAAGGTCTTTAATCTTGGTATCTTGGTAATCTTCGGTCTCTCTGTGAAGTGCAGTGTCATCTTTGGCGATTCCTTCCCATTCATACTCAGTACTGGTGCTCTCCTGGTCATTACTCTGGATTCTCTCCTCTTCATCATAGGCTGCTTCTTTCCAGGTATTGCTGAGATCTTCATTGCCACCACCATCACCACTGTCGTGACCATCATCATCAACATTACTGTCCTCCATATCTTGTCTTTTCACCACTGTGTCATGATCGCTCTGATAGTTTACTTGAATATTGTCTTTCATCTCTTGACTTTGCCATTTGTCATCCTGATCTTTGTTATGGGTTTTCTGAGAGAGGAGGATTTCTTCTTTATGGGGTTTCTTCTGACTGTTCTCCCTCTCTTCTTCCTCTAGGTCAAATTTCTTACCATGTTTCTTGGTTATCCGGATATGTTGACTGGAATGTCTCAGCATTTTATCAGATTGCGTACTATTTTCATCTTGCTGTCTTTTGTATTGGTTACCTTGATTTGTCTGGTGGCCTTTGTGCTTCATATCTCTGTAATCAGTTTCTTCATCCCATTCCTCATCCTCTTCCACACCTTCTTCATGACTTTCACTGTTTTTGTCAGATAGGCCAACTGTATTTTTATTGTGTTTCCATGTGTTATGCTCCCAATCAAGACTGAGAGCATCTACCGGATTTCTTGCATTGCCCGGAAGGTGTCGATTGGCTGTATTGCTGTGTTTCTCATGCCTGCTGAACTGGTAGTAGTCAGAGCTCCACTGTTCTCTGCTGCTGCTTCCTGAGTCACTGTCCTGGTTATCAGAAGCCAAACCTGGTTTATTGCGCAGCGCAAGGAAATTGATGCTTTTTAGGCTATTTTTCACTCGATGCTTGCTACCAGTTCTTCCTTGTTTTCTAGGGGTCTGGGGCTCATCCCTGTGCTCAGCATCTGGTACTGATACCTCTGGGTTTAGGTTTTTGTGACTGGGCAGCAAATCGCCCTTGTCTACGTAGTCTGAGTTATCTTCCTTTGGGACTTCAGAATGTCTATCTTCAGTCTTAAAAAAAACCCCAAAATAATAACAAATAGATTAATAAATCTTAGAATTGCAAAGCATGACACTGGCTTTGTTTTCTTTGTAAATGCTCCTCTTAAGCTAGCCCAGGGCATGAAATTCACAGCTGATATCATTTCTGTTTCTCAACAAATTTGTTTATCTGTCCTTTCTTTTATTGCTGGAGTTTCCAAAGAAGTCTATGCAACTCTGCTTAAGATCTCATAGAAGGCAGGTGCATATGGGTGTCTTGTGAAATCTCAAAATGATTCATTTGTAATTTAGTGTCATAGCTTCAGGCACTTGTAGGCTGCAGTAATTATCACTTACCTCAGAGAAGGGGGCGATGTGATACTCATCTTCCTACACAGATAAATGGGAGGCTTGGGAAAAGAGGGGCAGGGGGAGAGAGCGTGCCTTTCACAAGGTGTTGTCATAGTAATTCCTAAGTGCATTGCATCTTAACTATATCATAATCAACCTATTCATCTACTCTGAGTCTAATACATCATTGCTTCCTAGCTGAATTAATCAGAAACTATTGTATTTGGTGGCAGCTACTGTATCAAGCTCGCTAGCAGAAGTCATAGGTGTTTGCTGAGTGACTTTAATTTTATGTTGTCAAGCTGATAGCAAAACTAATAACATAAGTGGAAAAGGTTCAAATGCTCGAAGAGAAAGAGGGTGCTAAAATGACTGTTAGTTCTTGCCGCAACAATTGCCTTTCTGCTGCTGTTAGCATCACAGCAGCAACTGCTGGGTGAGTACAGGCACTTCCAATAGCAGCAACGTCTGACATTACTTCTGAACACCTATGGATGTTCAGTGTTGCTTATTGCTTACTACAGTATAGCACCTGATTCTGATTTTTCCTTCAAGCTTTTGGAGGATTTCTTCATGAAGATGAGACTTTGTCAGTGCCCAGGTTCCTGGAATAGCATTTCCTTTGGGCAGTCATGACTGCTTGGAAACAATCACTCCACTAACAAATACTTCAGCAAATTTTAAAAAATGATAAGGTTAGAAATAGTAATTTGGCTCTCGGCAGATCAGCTATTGGATATATCCTATTTCCTAATGTCAAGGTGGTATCTGAATGTTTTACAAGTTTGTCTTTTGCCTAGTGTACTTGCTGATGCAGGGAAAACGACTAGGCAATATATTAATTATATCATTTCCAACTCAACTTTTTGAGGGAAAGATTGTACGTTTGCTCAAATCTTAACAGAAATTCAGTAAAGAGCTTTTCCAGATTGAATGCACATTTTGAAGACCTTATAAAAAGTGATCTATGTGTTACCAAGCATCTCAAGCTGATATTAAAACATGTTAAAATTAAGTTTAAAGAATAGGGGTTTTTTTACATGTCTTTTTGGGCACTGCTGTGTACAACGTATTGTATGTCTTTAAGTTTAAGCAACAAGCACTCTTCTGTGAAGGGTTTCCAGTTCTATTGAGTTAGAAAATATAAGGCCGAACAGTCATTAAGATTGTCTATTATGGGTGCCTGTATTTGAAGCAGTAGTTTGGGAAAGATGTGGCTCATGTCTTGGCAGGAAGCCTTGTTATGTGCCACAACCTCAATACAGAGATGTGCCTGGATGTGGCTTTCAGCTGGTGCTTTTTGTTATACCTTCGTCCCCATGATAACATGAACTTTTAGAACTTGGTTGCTTGTGAAGCTATTTGGGTCTTTTAATATGATGGCAAATTTCAGTCAATGTAGCTGTAATTAGCTACTGTTAGGGGACAACTGGCCTTTGATAGATGTTGCATATTCAGTTGGAACTGATGATTCATTGGGTATTGCAATATTTTGTTTTGGTTTACGTGTCTGTATCAGTTGTTTCTGGGAGATAGCTGTAGGCTGCAAACTAGTTTTCATACCATAATTTGTTCTGCTGGATACTTCATTAGGAAAAGTTAATTTTTTTTTTTTGTTTTCGTAATGCAGAGCACCATCCAGATTGACAGGAAATACACCTGGGAAGCTGCACAGAATGGGATATAATTTGTAATTTTAAAAAGGTTAGCACAAGAGTTGGATTTTTGCATTTCTTACTACAGAGCATGATTTTGANCAGATTGACAGGAAATGCACCTGGGAAGCTGCACAGAATGGGATATAATTTGTAATTTTAAAAAGGTTAGCACAAGAGTTGGATTTTTGCATTTCTTACTACAGAGCATGATTTTGATTTAGTTGTTCCAAAACATTCAATAGCTTGGAGCCAAGGTCCGTTGTGTCTGAACCACAAATGCTCACCAGAATAGTGCAATAAAAAGGGATTTTAATTTGGGTCAACCGTGAATGCAAAGTTGTGAGCTCTCATTAGCACGCATATATGGCGTAGGGCTTCTGAAGTAATGTCTCTCTTACCATCAGGTGGGTGTATCTGGCTTGTCAGCCACAGTGTACTTTTCCAAGGTGAGCTGTATCTAATGCTCTGTATTGTGAATAATGAAACACATTGGTAGCTAAAATTCTTATGTATGAAACTGCATATGGTCACTTGGTATGACAATTGAGGATTGCATCCTCCTTGTTTACTGGAAGCAGCGATAACCACAAGGTCGACTGTCAGTGGAGCTTACTGTTTGTATGAACATGGGTGTCACGGTTATATGTGGGGATTCATTTAAGGTAATTTTTTTCAAATACGTGAAACTTCCGTTGTGAGCTTTAGCTTTTGTCCTGTTCTGTTTCTAGCTATGTGATATGTGAGGCATGAGATGCTTGGTACTAATTCTTGCAGTGAGGGGCTCTGCATCTTTTTAATCTAAATCAATTTGCCAACCATGACATATGTGTTAATGTTTTTTATATTTGAGATGAATAATATAGGTTGCTTCTTAATGCTTAAAGAACAAGAAGTGTACCTTTTCTGGAGTTTTCTGTCCACGAGTTCCGAGTTTGTAGTTTAAGGGATGGGTCTAGAATAGACAAATATATTCAATATCTGCATGTAAATAAAAATCTTGTATGGGTCAATGGGATAACATAGAGTAGTCACGGAATAGGAAATTAAGTTCTCGGTAATAATAACATGATGAGGACTTACTGGAATAGCAAAAGCTGATCCTACAAGACAAATGAAGAGAGCTACAGCCTTCATGCTTTTCAGATCTTGTATAGGACAATAGTTAATGGTACAGTGGTAGGGTTTAGAGGTTTCCTTTCTGCAAGCAATATGAGAAGACAGTTAGGATTTCGGTATAATGGTCTAGAAATGACCGATGGAAGCAATGCAGTGGCTGCTGTAATTTGCTTAGTCTGAAGGCCACAAAATTTCCACACAGTGTCCAGCTGTATGTCAACTCAGATGTTAGACCAGCTCTCTGAGCTGCTTGACGGATGGATGCAATCCTGCTTTTGAAGCAACAGCAAACCCAACTCTGCAGCGCAGTAGTGTGTGAGATGGATGGCTGGAAGAATATGTAATACATTAGGAATATGCTTCAGAATATGCTAATACTCACATGTGAGTGAAAGGCAACTCATTTCTACTTCAGATGTCACCAGCAAATTTTCTCACTTTTGCAGTGCACATGAACTGGAAGTTTCTATGGCTGTAGCTGTATCACTCGGAAAAGCACAAATAAACAAGTCATATTGTTTCTGTTTTCTCTTCCTTTTTTTTACTGTATCGCTTTCTTTTCTTTTTCATTTTCTCCTGTTCTCTTTTCCAAATTCATATGGAATCAGTAGAATTTTCACTCTTTCTGTTTCTGCTCTCATTCTACTGACCTTTCTTGGAAATTGTTGTCTTGGTCTTTACCTCCCTTAGTCTTTTGAAATATTATCATTTTCCACCCAACATATGTCCCTTTTCATTGCTTCCCCGTTGCCTAATGAAACACGTATTGCCATGTCCTTAGTTGAAGAACATAATGTCTTTTGCTGGTCTACCTCCTTGGCATATGAAGAAATTGGCAGTGGTTTCAGCCAGTTAGGTCAACCATATTCAAACACATGAGGCTCTATCTATGGCTTTAAAATGTGGTGGTTTTTCTTGGGGAGGAGGAACCCAAAACCCCAGAAGGAGAATTCCAAGGGATCTTGTGTTTATGGGAGCCAAAAGGGTGAAGCGAGAAGCAAGGACTTTGAGCATTACTTTTTTTGTGTGTGTGTAGAAGCTTACAAAAGCATCCTGGCTACTGCTGTGCTTAGATCTGAACTATACACTTTGGAAGATCCCTGCACTGTACATTATTTAATAATATCTCTTAATGAAGAGCAAAATACTTCACTAGTATGAAAACCATTTTCCTTGCAGTTAGTTATATTTAGTCCCCAAATTATCTCTTATCTAATTATCTGTTATCCCTTTGGCATCCAGAGTTAGTTGTTTAAGATGTTTTCGGAGGGAAAGATAGAATACAACAAAAGCCATTAATGAGCATATGCGAAGTGCCTCACTGGACTGTGTGTGTATGGGCAGTCAGTTCAGATCAAGGCAAGTTTTGTTAGACTGAGGGTCATGCACACAACTTGCCAGAAATGCAATGGCATAATCCGATGTCACGTATAGCCCTAAAAACTGTATACCATGCTTTTGAAGGCCTGGCAAGTGACTGAGGAAAGAAGTATTTGAATTAGTCAGGTAGTCTTGATTTCTTTTTCTCTCTGTGCCTGGTGAACAACACAGCTCCGGACATGCCACTTAACTGAGTTTCTTTTTCTAAAAATCTCATTTGTCGTTATTTGTTTTGGTAAATTAGTTTGAGAGCTATAAATGAAAAGCTCTGCGTGTTGTATTTTGTTTATAATTACAATTTTCAAATTTGGCTCTGTCGATGGCTGTGAAAGCTGCCTCTTCCACATTTGTCCAAATAATAAAAAAGTGGTTAGAATAAATCTGAGTTAAGGTGGCAGGACAGGGCTTTTGTAATTTTCTTTTAGTAACTATCACACACCATGGCTCATAGGAAACATAGTCTTTAATTATTGGGGAAGTCTGGCCACTTTCAATGGAGTGTAGGAACATAGTCTATTTGAGTATCTTTTTATTTTTCTAATCACAGTAGTCAAAATGAGTTGCAAGGCTTTATAATATTTCCTCCAGTAGAATAATCAGCCCCAAACATTAAGTAGTATTTCAAAACACACTCTTATACTGTAATGCATGTGCAAGTATTGCCAGTGTTAGTTTGTGGGTTTTGCCTTTCTGAATATGGCAGCAATACCAATTCATGTGCAATAAGCGTCTCCTCCCGCTGTTTTCAGAGCAAGGAGTTTTGGAGTTCAGATGGTGCCTTGTAGTGGACCTGACTGCTCTAAGTTAACCATGTAATTCTGTGTCTCCTTCCTGTGATACCTGTGCCATTGTGCAGCCAGTACAGGGAGGTGTTTGCGACTTGTGCCTGGAAACTGCCAGACAAGTTCAATAGCCATAGTCACAAAGATTTCTTTTTCAGTGCTGATGGTACTTGTGACGGGAGAGCCATAGGGGAAGCTGGGATGACTGTTATAAAAACTGCAAAGTCAATCACAACAGCCACTTCAACAGGGAGTTGGGGGTGGGTGGGGGTGGATCTTTGTACAATGGACTGTGGTCCCTTCTGTCCTCCAGTGCTGACAAGAGTGTTTCTGTTGGTGTCACTCCATGTTCGGTTAGGCTCTGGAGTCTTGGTTGTGCAATATGCCAAGACCTTTTGCCAGAATCCAGGAGAACCTTTTTGCTTGCTACACGTAATGCATGTGAAGGGTTTTAAGTGGTTTCCTGGAGCAGGAGCCAAGGGATTTGCAGCTTGAAAAGTAAAGCTCTTAGTGGAGAAAAAGCCACAAGGAACTCTTCCTGCAAGCCTGCAGCCCTTTTTGCTGCAAAGGTTGTGGCCCGTGCCAATGGAATTTTTGTACTTGCACGTTTAGTCTTTCGGTGTTAGAAAGGAAAAATAATTTTTGCTGAAGTAATAAATAGCTAGCCTGAGCAGTGCAGAGATGAGAAAGCTCTTGTGGGTTATATGTAATATATGGCAGTTAAGATGGTCGTGATGGAAGAAATTAAACATTTGCTAATTGTCATATGATGCAAGGATCTGCATAGTGACTTTCAGTTTTTTACACTGAAATCTAAATGTGAAGATACTTTGTTCTTGCTTTAATTTCCAAATCTGTCCTACAGAACAGAATTTCTAAACCCAAACTTTTGTAACGTGTAAGATTAATAGAACTGTCAGTAAAGAACTATTACACAAGAAGCTATTTTAAAAGCAAGCAGACAACCCTCTGGAGAAATGCAGTCACTATACTCTGCAGGAAAATCTGAAGGAAAGTGTAGCCAAAAGATGACTATGAAACTTCTGGAATATGCTTTTTTTTGACCAAGAAATGAGGAATTTAACAATCCTTCAGCTTGGACTATTGAGAAAGGAATGCTAACTAGGCCTTCCACCCCTTTTTCAGGCTTGAAAAGAAGAATGTTTCACCTGAAACTTGGAGGAGGCAAAAGCTCAGAGTCATTTATTCCGTAACAGTGGCTTCCCAGCAGGATACATGTAGCTCAGCTTAAAACGGGGAAAAAAAATTGCTTTTCTTGATGTGGATGTGATAATTGCTCTGAGCATACAACTACTGAATGACCCTTTTTCAGAGGACAGTGCACAGCTGCTGAGCTGAGATGGAGCTAAGGATGCTTTGGTGCCCTCAGTCTTATTGAGCACAGATGCAGTGAGCTGTGTTAGACAGCTCCAAGGTAGGATCCTGCAGCTGCTGCAGAGCAAAGTATGTCTAGCTTGTGAGAGCCAGGACTTGAGCAGAGCTGCTTTATGAAGAGGAGTTGCCTCTGAGTCTGGGCTGCACACAACAGCCCTCATTTGTCATCTCTCTATGCATCTGAAGGCCTGCTGAGCACAGCAAACATCAGTCCCAGCCTGTGATCAGACTTACGGAAGTGTGTGATGGGGTAACTCATACAACCAATACATCAGTTGGTTTTAAAAGTTTGCATGCTTATCCATCTGCTTGGCTTGCTGAACTTGCAAACAGTAACATTTTCCCTTCCAGTAAGGAAGAGCTGGAAAAACGTATCACAATGTTAAATGTCAGTTTATCCTTAAGATAAGTGCATTTTTAAAAGGGCTGTTCAAAGGTTAGTGATTATGTGTCTTCTGTTTGGAAATCCAAAGGTTATAACTCAACAGTTCAAGTTTTTGCTGAGGTGACTGCTCGTGTTCTGTTTCACTCCTTGTGGTTCTGCAGTTGCTGGTGTCTTTGCTGAAACTCAAGCAATGCACTCTTGGGGATCAGAGAGACTACTTGTGAGCTTATCGCCGACAAAGACTGCACAAGGGCTGTCATTCTAATAGTGTGTCAGCAGTCACCTGAAATACCGGTCAATGATGTTATTTTTGTCTAGAGGGCTTGAAGTAATGGCATCTGGCATGCCTGCTAGTCTTGCCTGTCCTCTGCTATGCTGTTCACCAGTACATTTTGTATGCATTTTGTACACCAGTCCATCTCAGTCACTCAGGAATTTCACCAGAGTTCACTGTTTCTCGTTGCTCATAGCAGGAAGCCTGCATCTTCAATCGAAAATCAGAGAGACTTTCAAGCATAGATGAGATGCCATGTGCAGTCTTTCCTGCTGTCTCTGTATTTTGTTTCCGATTCAGCATTGTTGTCAGCCACTGAAACAGCAAACCTTATGCAGCTGCTTCTCTTGCTTTTTTGAAATGCTACCCAGAAGTGATTAACTTGCAAAGGCTGTGGCTGAAGGTGACAAATGTCTCATCTTTAACAAAAGAAATCATGCAGGCTGACCTACTTTCTGGTCTAGCGCTGGCAGAAAACCCTGCACAGGCTTTTGTCTGTAGGCTTTACTCTAGAAGATGAAGTTGCCAAATCCCCTGCCATCACTAATGAGCGTGGGGGTTGTCTGGCATTTAGAAAAGAGATCTGGAAGGCAACAGATCAACTTTGGAACTCAGTTTCTCCTTATGTAGAATAGGCATGAATGCTTATTTCATGAGGATGAGACTTGGGTAATAAGCTTCTGTAAAACCTTGAGTCAGGTGAAATGTTTTAGGACACTATGCTTTTTGTTCTAAATGGCGCTCTCGCTTCAGGATTCAAATCGAAATTACTTTATTTTGGAATGGTATAAACAAACAGCGCTGGGTGCGCGGGGAGCCGTAACTCGACCAACACGCACACACACCCGTTTGAGTTACAGCAATTTATAAAGGAAGTTATACGTATTCATTCATAGGGTTTGGGTTATTACAGTCAGTTCTGAGAATGGGTGTGAGTATGTTGATTACTTCCAAGAAGTCATTTACATAGGTTTCTTCCCTCCGGTGCCTGCGCAGTGCCTTCTGGTGGTCGTCCCCGGGGGTCTTTGGGATGAAGGCTCGTTGTCTTCATTGCTGTGCACTTTTCACCTCGTCCTGTGACACGATGTTGGCTGCGCTCCAGACCTCAGAACCGGTTTTATCTTGTTTGCGTTCCAGTAGCTCGTCTTATCTCCCGTGCTCCAGATCTTGGAATTGGTTCCATCTTCTTATTCAGTTATAAGCTTAGCTCTATTTACATACCTTATGTTTTGCACGAATCCCCTCATTCGTCACACTTTTCATGATTATTAAAATGATAGAGAAGTTTCAGAATTGAGCTTTCATTCCTATATCCTCAGAGTATCATTGAGAAACCATGTAATGTGATCTTTTTTTTTTAAATCACCCCATTGAAACTCTTCTGGACTGCAATAAAATTGGTTGTCTTTTAATTATTGTAAAAGGTCTCTACTTGGTGCTATGTCAAGCTTTTTAGCAAGAAACGCTGATGCCCCCTATCCTCACTGATAAGTGCTGTAAAGATGTAGTCCTCATAGCCAGATGCTGATCACAGTACTAATACTCTGATTGAATGGTTTTGTGTACAAGTATTTTCTACAAAGGGAAATTCGTGAGTGTGGAAATGGAAAATTCTCCGTGCAATGTCTGTTCTTTCTATAATCAAGATGTGCACATGATACTCTTAAATTGCAACTGGTACTGCACATTTTTGTGTCTAGGTTGTTTCAAAAGCCCTGGTGAGAGCATATGTGTATACATGTTATATATGTATATAAACTGGCTTGTGTGTGTACATATATGAAAATAAAAGGCAGAGATCTGATCAGAGTAAAAGAAGAGATTGTAATAAGAAAATAAATGCCAAAGCATAAAATTATTCCACTCATGTTGTAGCAGTAAATAACTGCTAATGAGAATTGATCCCTCTGATGCTACCAGTTTTACAGCTGCAAAAGTCATCAGCTGCAAGTGCTTGATGGGAGAATGCAAAACCAACCATATTTCAGGACATGTTAAAACAGTTTTTAAATAAGCCATTAACATTAACTGGATATAATTGTTTGATCTGTTATGCTTCTCTTCTACTGTTTGCTTTTATTTTCTACTTGTTGAGATCTGGGTTTTTAGGGGTTGGTTTGGTTTTGGTTTTTTTTTTTTTTTCAGAGCCCTGTGTAGTGTAAGTCCAGTTCAAGCCAAAAAGAGCTGCTTTGATTTAGTTTGAGAAGGGTCAAAATGAGACCTCTTCAGTAGTCAGAATTATTTTCTATATTTAATATCAACTGGTGTGTTTTGTCATCTCCCAGAATCTGCATTTCCTTCATGGATGCCCTGTTTGCCACAGGTTTTTATCAGTTCTACCGACACCTTTGTGAAAAGCTCCTCTGAGACCAGCCACAGTTTCTATCTCTCCTCTTTGTTACGGGAAAAGAGAAGGGTGAATCTGCTTTTTGTGGCCTTACCTATTGGATTAAGGTTCCTGAACTGATACTACTGGTTGTGACAAGTGTTGGGAAATCATGTCGCACCGCGGCTTTTAGCTGGCCAATTGTATGCTTCTGCAAAACGTGTGTATTTTGCTTGACTCTTGTTGGCCATCACATAATGCTTTTTTGTTTTGCAGGATCACAGGGAAAATAATGGTCCCAGCAGTAAGATAAAGGTGACCTTCCTCAACACAATAACTATACAGCATTTTCTCTCATAAAGAATGTTACTTTCTGTTCCAGGCATAAACATCTGACGTGATTTATCCTTAAAACAAACAAAAGTACTCCATGAAAGCTGCAGCTATTTCACAGTAAGTGAAAAAGATTTGCAGAGGGTTAGATACAAGGCATTCTAAGGTTTTAATTAAAAATAAGGAAGAAACAGTACCATAGCAGTAGAAGAGGTGCTCCTTCTTGGTTAGCCACTGACGAACTGGAAATCCTTGAGCCTTGCAAAGTCTTGCTGCTTTTCCAGCGATATATTTTGGTGTTTGATACGGACTGTCTCAAAGTGTGTTTTGCTGTAAGCTTCAATGAAGGAAGATGATACTCTGTGGGTCTTGGTAAAACTAAAGGAAATTATCTCCTGGGCTTCCACAGGATGAGGCAGGGGTAATGGGCTAGTGTAATTCTGTGGAATTAATTGAGTCAGACCATTCAGTGTTCACAGGCTTGGGGCCAGTGGAGCTCAGCCATTGTGTGGGAAGGACATATTTAGTCTTTTGTGGGGAGGGGAGCTAAAGGGAGTGAGTACAATAATTTCTGCTGCATTGGCAGGTCTTAGAAGAGCTGAGCTAAGGGATCGGCCAGGGCAGTCACATTGTGGCCCTGGGGGAAAGTAAAGCATGGAGGATGCTGGTCCTTGCTAAGCTTTTCAGTGTTGTTTTAATATACTGTACATGGTATATGTAAGCCTGTAAAAAGGAAGAAGGTAGAGGAGTGAAAAGCAAAGCTCTAAATTAAAAATGTAAAAAGTAGGATCAGTTGGAGAGTCTTGTGTAACTCTTACGAGTTATCTATTTTGAGGCTGTTGCCATGGCTGTGTTTGATAGCGATGGTACAGAGCAAGCTGGTGTAAGTGTGAAAACCTCTACAAGTGGTGCCTGCCTGCAACAGATGCTTCGTGGCTTTTTGTTTTGTAGTGATTCAGTGTTAAGAAATTTAATTCTTCTTTTTTTCTTCTCATTTCATTATTCCATAAATGGACCTACTGAACTAGAATGATTTCTGGGAGGTTCTCAGATCAGAAATAGCTGAGTGGATGCACCAAGGTAAGAACAGAGGCACTTTTGGTGGCGTACGTGGTGAAGTCAGCAGATCAGGCCTCCAATTTCCCATTCTGCCAATATCATGTTTTACTAACAAGGGAACGCTTTGCATATTGTGCTGACATGATTGGAATAGAGGTCAAAGTAAAATGAAGTGTATAAACAATAAGAACTGTAATACAAATGCTGAAAATTCAGTAATTATAGATAATGTTTTCACGTGGTTTTTTTTGAAGGTTACAGTTTTACTAGCTTCTATTATGTTAATCCCAAAAGGTAATACACTTTGTGAAGGTGATTAGACAAGATACACTGAGAAACATATGAAAACTTATAATGTTTTATGTGGCCAACTGTGAAGTTTATTGTTAATAAAAAAAAAGGCTGAAATCACAGCTGAGCCCTCTTTCTGTAGACCAAGCAGAAAATAGAACTTTGACAAAACCCCATGAGAAATTCTTTAAATCCCATCCCCTTTTATCTCTGCTTCTTTGGCTGGAAACTAATTCATGCCTACTGAAGTTGAAATTCTGCTGGTCTGTGAGCTAGTCAGCGTTTGAAAGGAGCAGTGATATTTCAGAACTTCCCGTTTGTTTTTTCTTTTGTTGTGCATTCCTAAAAGATGATTGCTTTCTCTATTCAAAATCTTCTTGTGTGCCATCCTTCTTTGTACTACCAGATTAGCTTTATTGGGCATCAAAGATAAGTGTTTTTCTGTGATTTTTAAATATTCCAGGTATGTATAGATCTTCAACTAATAGAATATAGATATTTAGGTGGCTCCCCAGAAATTAGGACAAATATGCCAATGCTAATCTTATGCTAGCTAAGTTTTAGCACTTTTTCTTGTAAGATTTTCAGATAATAGCTATTAACATTGCTTTGAAATAGTTAATTCACAGAAAAGTGCCAGACTGCGAAGAACTGTGTAGGAACTTGAAACTTTTTGTAGGGGTTTGGAGGTTATTATTGAAAAATATGTATGCGATTTCTAAGCTTTGCCTGTTTCTCTGTTTAAACAGCATTCCTGGGACTTATAGGGTTGGGGGTGAGAAAATGTTTTGGTTTTGAGGATGGTGAAGGGTTATATATTATACATTGTTTATCAAAGCTGTTACGTATTTGCAAAATGTTTTATTACCATTTTATTACCATTTATTACCATTCTATGATTCTATGATTACATCAAAATTTCTGGGTTTGCATTTGATGACAAAATGCTCTGGGTGAGAAAAGATTCCTTGCTGTTTTCTGAGTGTCATCAAGCGGCTTGAGCTTGTCTTGGAGCCATCAATACCAGTGAGAAAGTCTGTAGCCAGCCCTGTGTGAGGTAGCATAAGTTTTGGAAACCCTTTTATTGGTGGATAAATAGCTCTCTCACCAGAAAGAGGTGCTGTACCATCATAGTAAAGTATGGGGGCAAGAGGGAAGCCAAGTAGCTGCTGTGCTGGAAAGCTGCAACCTAGAAATTATTGTTGTAACTCATTAGATTATTTCATTTGGAAATGGAATAATTATATCCCGTCCCCACCTCTATTTTACTAAGAAGCAAAGACTTGAGCACTAGTGTGTTTGACAGCTAGATGACCTTTTAGTGAAGTATATGGCTGCGTCAATTCTGGGTCAACAATAGAAGGGCATGAATTAATTTAATGCCAGTAGTCGGCAGAGGTCCTGATATCCTGGCGTGATCTTTGCTTTGGTTTCCATTTGTTGTTTCTGTGCTGTGCTTGTAGCCCGTCTGCTGGATACAAAAATGTGGGATGTGTCTCAGCAGTCGTGCCAGTGGAGAGACACTTGTGCATTTCAGTAGACTTTGGACCAAGCCCCAATTTGATGAGACCACATATTCCCCAAATTGCCTGATCCATGCACGGCCATTAGACAGCAGTGAACACGACAGCTTCCATCAACATGTACTTGAGAATCATCGATTTATCACTGCAATTAGAGCATCAGTGGGTCCCATTTTGGTTGTCTGCTGTACCGTGCAGGTATTGATGAACTTCACGTGAAATGACCCTTTTAGCCTTCATCTCTTTAGTTGCAGCCTACACTGTTACGGTGAAGTCGTGCATTATCCAGCAGGAGAGTAGGAAAACTGGACACATGGGGTTCTCCTTAAGAGTATTTTCAGGCAAAATGAGTGCTTACTGGTAAATATTACATGCTGGTCTTTAGTAAGTCTAACCTGCAGTGAGAAGAGCAGCAATACAGCTGTTGAAGGGGAAAAAAAACATGTAGAGAAAAGTGAAAGGGAGAATATGCAGCAAATGATAAAGAAAGATTAAATACAGAAGACGACAAATGAGTACAGGGAGGTGAAAAAAATTGATTTATCCATGTCTCACTGTAATAGCTGCTAAACGGATACTTGAAACAAAGGAAGAAGAGGAAAATCTCAGAGAAATTTGTGTTACATTTATTAATATGCCTGTCTTGCATTGTATTCGCTGGCAGGAAAGGTCTGTGGGTATGAGTAACTTTGAGGGAGAGGGAAGTAGACTGAAAAGACATTTGTTTTTATTGGAGCTGTCTGCGCATCCGCATGTTCGGTACAGCCATAGGCCTTCAGACCTCTGCCCACAAGAGAGTGGTGTTGAGCCATCCACTTCCATACCAGGTACAAGGGTTCAATTTACAGTTTTTTTAAATGTAAAGTACACTTGAACCTTAGTGCTAGTTCTGATTCACAAATAAAGTTTGACTTTTTCATCAAGTATGCTTTACCTGAAATGAAAACGTGTAAGCAAACTGGAATTCAAGTGGGGTTTTTAGAGTAAAGAAACTGTGCATGTACACTGGCTGTTGTATCCATGATATCGTGCCTAGCTTATGTGTCCCTGCTTGTTCTCTTTTTACTGGAGGGGGGTGGAAAAAAAGAACCACAAAACAACAGACCGACATGAAACAGGTTGAGTCTGATTACAGCCAGGGCTGATCATACAGTGCTGATGTGCATGTGCCATGGTTTCCCAGATTGTTGCCCATCATAGTCTGCCAGATGGTGTTGGTCGGGCTCTAAGCATGTCTCTGGTTGCCTGTCAGTTATAAATTAACAGCTGATCAGGAAACTAAGGGAAGTGTCTGTGTATCTTCCTTACCAAACGGTGCACCTGAAGCCTTTCCTGAGCCTGTGAGATGGCCTTCAGTTAGAATACCTGTATAAATAGTTTAGATTCTCAAAAGACCACAGCCTGTAGCAGCTCATGTTGTAAATGTTGGCAAGTACCACTTGTCCTTTCCTATTGGAAATAATTGCTTGGGTTGGTGTGGACCACAGAGGCGTTTTGTGGGGAGTTTAGTTTTCTTGAGAGTTAGCCAGGTAGAAAAACTGGTTGGAGAGAGTGCTGGGCAAAGGAGGCCACTGGTGCCGCTGACCCGCTCTGTTCAACTTCAGTTCAGTTATGCTGCACCAAAGGAATACTGTGAGGGGTTTTCTGTGCCTTATTCTTGAGGAAGCTGGAGAATATCTGGATCTGTTGGTATATGGCCAGTTGTGGCTCAGTAGCTATCTTACAGATATTCTGATAAGAAAGTTTACCGAAGTATTTTTGCGTGCATTTCTTTCTAAATTGATTTAACTACTGAAAATAAACCACCGATAATTATAGTTTTTATATAATATGTATGTGTGTATATGTACGCGTATATGTTACATCCTCTGGACTAAGTAATCTTAGTACGTTACTCCTTCCTTCTATTTTACCTCAAAGGAAAGAAAACTTGAGTGTCTTCTGAAGGCTCCTTGTACTGAATTTGGACTGAAATTTTTATACTCTGAAAAAATAAATTTCAGCACAGCTTTTTTGACTCTAAAAGCTGCCTTCTCAATTAGAGATCAGAGATGTACTGAGTCCTGTCAAGATTAACAAACATCTCTTAAGATGGAACATAATAATAATTATTTATGGTATTTACATTATAATTCCTGTATTTTATTGCATGGCGTTTTCCACTCCTTCAGCAATCTCAATTTGTCAGAACCATTTATTGTTTTTTTAAAATATTGTTGCTCTTTATCTCTTGGTCTATCTTTATTAAATGCTGTACTGAACGTATTTCTCTGTGTGACTTTCATAATGCCTGAGAAGAGAACAAAGGCTAGCCAGGATTCTCATCGCCTAAATGTATGGACAGGAATTGCACTTACAATGCACGGGAACTGACTCCGAAACAGGCTAAGGGTCTAGTGAGGCTGCTCCTGTGCTGCTGCTAAATCAGGCTTTTGTCTTTTGAGGCATGATGCAGTATTAGAGACTCTCACCCTGTCTCTTATGAGCTGTTGTGCTGGGCTGTGTCATGTTTGACCACATTGCCTACATAAGCTGAAATTAAATGTTTAAAAAAAAAGAGAGAGAAATAAACATCTTTCCCAGACGGGGAACATTTGAATCCCGTTGGGGAGGAGCTATTTTAAAGCTCAGACTGAGGGATAGCTATTTTTGCCCTTCAGCCAGCCAGACTCACCTAATGGTCTGTATTGTTCAAAATGTTTTGTTCACTAAATTCTTAAAAAGCAGAAGAAAAAAAGAACGGGAAAAGTCCTTAAACCAGCAAGATGTAAACATGGCTATAAAATGAAAAGATCTTATCTGAATCCTTCTGTAGTTTGGGGCTGCGGAGATGTGCTTTGTCTTACCATATTATTCAAGCGTGCCTTTGCTTTAAAAACAGAGATTGAGGTCAGTGTGGGTATTTTAAGGGCAATTCTGCTCAAAGCACTCATGTTGCACAAGTCATGCAATCTCAAAGTGTGGCTCAAGAGTTGGCAGTTATTTCACTTAATCATTTCAAACACACAGTGCAGTTAGAAGCTTTCAGGAAAGTGTAACACAGAAGCAGACGGTTACACAGCGGAGACTACTGTCCAAATAGCGTTGGATGTTGTTGTGGCTCTACCTCGTTGCTGATGTTCCACTAAATACTTGCCTTAAGACTGCCTGTGTAGCTGGATTTAAGTCTCGGGGTGGGGGGTGTCAAACATGTTTCGTATTACAGATGGATGGTATTTCGTTCACTATTGAACCTGACTGCCACGTAAAGCAGTTCTGCAACTATTTGGGAAGACCATGAAACAAATGTAAGTGGAGAAAAAAGCCGTATCTGCTTGTGATGGGGAAGTTGATGTAAAAAGCATATCAAGGCCCACAAAGACATTTATCAAGACTGTTTGTTTAATAAGTGCTGTAATCTTTGGTGATGACAAGCAGCAAAGCCTTTGTCCATAAGGAGACAAAAATTGTGCAACATTGCACTTAATCTCTTCATTGTTGATTCAGGAACAGCATGGCCTTAGCCTGGAGTATCAACATCTCCTGTCAAGGTCCTGGTTCTGCTGTTAACCTTCCATATAGCCTGTAAGTACCTTATTTCAGCTCTAATGCTGGCTCCCTCCTGCTCAGAAATTGGCAAAAAACAAGTCTGTCTTTGTATGGAGAAACAAGCTCTGCCCTGCTCCTGGTCCCCTCTTATCCTCCCTCCAAGGCAGCATTTCAGGGAGCTTCCCTTGCTGCTGGGAGCTCCAGGTTGGCAGCTCTTGGGTTTTTTGGCTGAGGGCAGCTAGGTATTGCCCTGGAGTGGGCAGCTGCTCTCAGCGGTTTGCGGGGCACGGGAGGGTTTCTGTATCCCCCACAGCATTGTGTCCCCAGCTTCTGACTTGGGTGTCTGCTCCTCTCTTCCCTCAAGCTTTTCCCTTGTTTTGTGCAAGTGCCTCTTCCTCAAACAGAAATAAATACTGAGGAGAGTGTGTTATTTATGACAGCATGAAGGTCAGACTCCTATCAAATCTGCCATCTGCAAGTGTCATGTCTCGTTGCCTACAGTCTCTCTCAAGACAAAGAAGTGTCTGTGGGTGGGTGTAATGTCTGTTGTTCAGCAAGCGACGGATTTAAAAATACCGCTTGTGAATTACCTGATGGGAGCCGTTTTAGAAGGTTTAGTTCTCTGGTGGGAAAGACATTTGAAGAGATGTTTATTTCAAAACAAAATGAACTAAACATAAAGGGAACAGGACGCTGAGAGGAGATAAATACCTTGTGGACTTGAGCAGCATCAGTGTTACAGTGGCTGGTGGTTTTCATTGCAGTCCCAATGCCTCTTTGGGGTATCTCAGGTCACTGGATTTGTATCAGGGAGAGGGGAGCAAATGGGCAATGAGACAGGGTGAGCTGGGAAGGCGAATAAGCAGGCAGCTTGCTTTTCAAAGGGTGACAGGGACCTTCTGGCAAGAAGGGAAGAGTGAGGAGAGAGAAACTCTTGCCATAAGATGTCCATCATCTCTAGCTCCCTCAGCACCAGGAACACAGAAGGTATTTACATGGGCTCGTTTCCCCTGTAGGCAAAGATTTGGGGTTAGTGAAGGCTCGATGTAGTTGAGCTCGTTTAAGATGTGTGTCTGGCTGGTCCTCAGTCAATTCCTTGTATTTTTACACAAATCCATCTCGTCTCTTTCGTATGCATTCTAAATTATTTTTTGAATGAAGCCTTCGTGGGCAACCCAGGTGGCTGTGTTTACTCTGGGCATTCAAGATGTGTCTCACCTAGTAAAACTTTGATTTCTATTTATTTCATTTGCTTGTTATTTACTTTTATTTAAAGAGCTTTGTTTGATCATTTCCTTGCCATTGCAGAAACTCCTTGGTAAATTATACAGTACTGTTATAAAAGTGTTTCCATTGCATTTTGCCTAAGTGAAGTAAGGATAAGGGAGTAGAGTATTCTTCTGATAGGACTTTTTTTAATGTCTGTTTCAGTATGTTTATTGAAAGGGTTTTAGGCATCTATCTTTTAATCAAAGACTGGTATTCATTTCCAAGTACCCTTCTCTAGTGCTATAGCAATGACTTCCCATCTGAACGAGTTACACTAATTTCAGTGCTGAAAATCCAAAAATAGCTCTGAGGAGAGGAATCAAATTATAGTTTTACCATGGGATGAGGTGGTGGGAAGGAGAAGGATGCTGCACTGTCTCCCTGCGTGGGCATGGGTGCCTGCCTCCCTGTGCTCAGAGGGAAGCAGGACCCAAACAGGGAGCAGAGCACTGTGTGGAAGCACCACCTTGCAGGGAGCTGTGACAGTCACCTGCCTTCCCCCAGAAATTCAGCTCCTGAGGTCCACAGCCAGAAAAAAACAGCCTGTCAGCAGCACCACACATTGTAGAGCAAGATCTCCACAGTCGTCACGTAAGGATCTAATAATAATCTAGAACATTTCTACATATAAAATTCTCAATAGTACTATACATTTGCTAGTTTCTTTGTTACCCCTAAAGCCAGAAGCTCCAGGCCTGAGTGTCAGTGAACTGTGCATAGCCAAAGCGTCTGCAGTGTCCAGCACATGCTCCTCTGCTGCATCCTGCACCTCCATCATGGTAGCATTTCCCTATGCTGCATCACTGCGTTAGAGTCATGGCTGTGAGCACCTGGTCAGCTAGAGAAATGGCTGTCACAGCCAAACCTAGTACAACACATGCTGCAGGCAGGTCAAGAAAAGCTCAGACAGAGGAAGCCTGGCTGGTGTCTGTTCCCATCTCACACCAGCTCAGCAGAAAGATTATGGCTGCCACCAGCAACAGCGATGCTGTGCTGTGGGGCTGCCCCGGTACAGCATGCAGCTGGCATAGACTGGTTTTGCTAATGGGTCTATGCTGGGAAATGGGTTTTCTTGAAAAGTTCACAAAAGTGTTTTTTAACTATGCTTGTTCAGGCGCACCATTTGCATTAATGCTTGGCCAGCTTGCTCTAGCTTTATTTTGGGTTTTGGTTTCATTAAAAGGAAAAAATTGGGAAGAGAATCAAATCAAAACCTCTCTTTATTCCATTTATTTTTCACTTGTGTGACAGTGTTGGAGGGAATGGAAAGATTTGAGCTTACCTGCTAGAGCATATTAGTCATATGAAGAGATGACAGCTGTGGGCATAGGCAAGATTTGAACGTGGGCTGGGTAGTGAAGTGCTTAAGCCCACAATGCTGAGAGGAGTACAGGTGAGATGGATCGGTTTTTGTGATTCTGGCCCGATTTATTCAGTGAGAAATGCCTAGACTCTGCTGAAAGCAGAGGATGCCTTGGCACGTAAGCTGAGGCAATGCTTCCAGGGATCCTCCCGCTCCCCGCCCCCCGGGAGGAAGTCCTTTCATGGCTCTGCATTCCCATTTGAGCCACTTCTGGAGAGGCGCCTGGCAGAAGACAGAGGTGGTGATGCAACTTCCTTGTAGAAAGCCACAAAGTGTGCCATGTAATTACATCTGGGCAGAGCAGGGATGCTCGAGGAGCACAGGCACTTTACAGTTAGCATATGTGACTTGAGAAGGCAGGCAGTGCTGGACCTTGCAGACATTTCAAGAGGCACAAATGCTAGAAGCCCTCAGGAAAGCGTTTNGGATGCTCGAGGAGCACAGGCACCTTACAGTTAGCATACGTGACTTGAGAAGGCAGGCAGTGCTGGACCTTGCAGACATTTCAAGAGGCACAAATGCTAGAAGCCCTCAGGAAAGCGTTTGTCAATGACTTGAGCCCTGAAGTTACTAAAAAAAAAATTGCAGGGGAGTGTCATGTACCTGCTTCAGCTGTGGGACCATGCAGGTTGGGAACAGACAGCAGTTCTTGACCCTGCATCCACAGCCAGCACCTTGTCTGCATGTGTTTGCATCAGTCTTCCCTGCTTCATTGCTTAACATATATACACATATTTTTGTTTGTGACTGGTTATGCAAAAGTGCGAATTCTATGCGTGAGGGTAATTGCTTATTCAGTATTCATTTCTTGAGAGCATTTGTTTTAAGATTTCTGCTTGGATTATCTCCTGTGCAAGGTTCTTCCATGCATTCAGCATTCAGATAAAAAGCTTTGTGTGACAAGAGGGGTTTCCAGCAGGAATAGCGAAGAGGAAATAGCCTGAGTCAAAAGGTTGTGATTAGCACGTGCAATCACACATACACAAGTCCTTTGAGGTGTACCATTGAATTCAGCTGGAAGTTTAACAGAGTATGAATATACTTGTCCAGCAGAATTAGTCTGTTGCATAAGACTTCAGTCTGTCGTTTACAGCATGCTCATTGAAGTTGACTGGTACAGAATTACAAAGAACAACTAGGGGAAAGAAAAAGCTTTATTCATGAATAGATCAAACAAGGAAGAGTGTAAAAGTCATCACGTTGTTGAGAGTGAACTGTTGATCTGGCCCTATAATTGGTATCTTAATTGGGTGAACTGATTCCTGGGGTGAATAAATAAAAGATCTTCTACATCTAGGTCTTTAAAGCAGTACGATTCAATTCCTGTTGCAGTCCATGTGAATGTGGAGCAGAGATGCAGATTCTTGTCTCAGGATCAGGGGTGGCTGCTGTCAAGTGCTGGGGTGATGTTCCTGAGTTGCCTGTTAGTGCATTGTGCACAGCCTCCCTGGGAAATGCACACCAGCACTTTGCTGGTCGAGCACTCCTACGCGTTTGTCACCTACAACCCCATGTGTTGTTTTCAGGAAAAACATCTCCAGTTGATCATTCCAGGTTTTCCTTTGCCCCTCTGACGTTTGGAACACTCCTCTCCCCTGCCCCCTCCCCTCCCCTCCAGTATTCATACACTCTGTAAGGAACAAAGAAAAACCAAAAACATCTCATTGGATTTAACACTTGTTTCTTACTGAAAGC
Source organism: Steatornis caripensis (assembly GCA_013398225.1). Lineage (NCBI taxonomy): Eukaryota > Metazoa > Chordata > Aves > Caprimulgiformes > Steatornithidae > Steatornis > Steatornis caripensis. Next base: position 49,748 of record VZSC01019308.1, read on the forward strand.
AGTTTAACATAAGTATGTCCTCTGTAATGTAGAATAACTTCTGTGGGGTTTTTATTGCATAGACCCTTATACAATATGGAATATCATGAGAGATGTGGCTACAGGACTCATGTAATAATAGTTAGATCATCAACTAAGTGAAGAGGATTTGCCAAAACACCTGTGGAATGCCTGTACGGTTTGCTAAGCATTTTGGCATTGGAAATGAGGCAGTACCTGATGAATCAAATAGGAGAAAACATGTGCCTTTCTGGCTGGCGAGGGTGGAAGGGCAGCAATGGGGCTCCTTAGCTATTGCGTAGCTGTAGGCTTCGTGCCTCCCGATAGTGTTTGTGGGTAAGCAAGGACACATCAGGATTCTTCCTTCCTCCTCCTCTGTCCTTCATCCTCCAAGGAAGCAGGCAACTTTGGACTCTTTATTCTACCTCTTCTGCTCTGAGTATCTTTTTCTGGAATATTTGACTCCCTTCTCTGCCATGGGACGAGTAGTTTCACAGAATCACAGAATGGTAGGGGTTGGAAGGGACCTCTAGAGATCATCTAGTCCAACCCCCCTGCTAAAGCAGGTTAGCCTAGAGCAGGGTGCACAGGAATGCATCCAGGCGGGTTTTGAATATCTCCAGAGAAGGAGACTCCACAACCTCCCTGGGCAGCCTGTGCCAGTCCTCTGCTACCCTCACAGTAAAGAAGTTCCTCCTCGTGTTCAGGTGGAACTGCCTGTGTTCCAGTTTGTGCCCATTGCCCCTTGTCCTGTCGCTGGGCACCACTGAGAAGAGTCTGACCCCGTCCTCTTGACATCCACCCTTTAGATATTTGTGAGCATTGATCAGATCTC
>VZSC01019308.1:52455-84356 GCA_013398225.1 Steatornis caripensis
TTCTTCCACACAGGATCCTGAACTCCACCATCTCATGGTCACTGCAGCCAAGGCTGCCCCCAACCTTCACATTCTCAACCAGTCCTTCTCTGTTCGTTAGTATCAGGTCCAGGATCACTCCTCTCCTTGTTGGCTCCTCCACCACCTGCATTAAAAAGTTTGGCTGCGCGCAGTGTGGGTGCTGTGCTGAATGAGCGCAACTCAAGGGGAAACTCACCTAATGCATGATGTGGTCCTACAGCTGGGCATGGGTTGGGTTTTAAACAGTGAGGGTTTAATTGCTTTGTAAGAATAGGAGGAAATTTGCATATAAAGAAATAGATCTTATTGATTGTTCAAAAGCTCTTCTGCTGTCTCACAGATTTAATATCTTCTGTCTTGATTTTATTTTCTGTGATTGTATTGGTTGAGACTTCTCTGGTTTGGGGGGTTATTTAAGTTGTTTTGGTTTTGGTAGTAATTTATTTTGGGTTTTGGTTATTTTTTGATCTTTTTAAAAGAGTTATTAACATTTTAAAGATCTAAAAAAGATGAGTCAGGCTAAGAAAAAGCATGTTGTCAGCATTAAGGGAGAACATCTCAGCTCAAGCATTTCAGGGATTTAGCTCATTGCAAACTGGACAAACTTGGAGATACGATTTATCATCCCAAGCAAGACCAAGGGTCTGGTAACCTTCTTTCCAACAGGGCTTGGCGCAGGACACTTCTGCAAGGAGTGTGCAGACCTTGTCAAGACAGATAGTGCTTTGACTATGGGGCAGGCCTTCCACTCACAGGGTTAGTGAAGGATCATCTAAAGATTGTCTTTCTCTGTTGTTCTCTAATGGAGTTGTCCATTCTGCTCATCCAGAATACTGGGTGAAGTCTTGGCTGCCCCAGCTCACAGCTGCTCAGCATCTTCATGGGATGAAGCTCGTAGTGGAGAAAATGCTGCAAACTGGCTACTGTCCTTTGGACATATGAGCCAAATTGCTGCTGGTCTCCTGCTCAGGGCTGCACTGATGGTGTCTGTCCAGCTTTTCCAGGCTCCCAGGGGACTGTGGTAAATGCTTCCTGTCCAGCTACACTGAGCAGCAATAAATTTAGACCAAGTGAGTTTTATCGGCCTCGCCATAATGACAGTACAGGAACCAGAGGAGTGCTGACCACCCTCCAGGAGGAGGGTCTGGCTCTCCATGCAAACGCCTTCATCCCTCAAGCTGCCAACCCTGTCCTGACCTCTCTGCCCACTCTGGGCAGCCTGTGACTCCGCATCACCCATTTGCACTCAAGCAGTCCCTGTTTCATGCAATCATTTCAATCAGTCATTTCCTTCTGATAGGGTTTTTTCCCTCCGACCAGAAATCAGTGTTCTGTGAAACATTTATAGACATCTGATAGGCATGCATAGTGTGGCTGGCTGTATTTCAAACCTGCAACTTGGAGCAGGTCAGTCTAAGCTGACAGCTGATGCAAGGGCAAAGCCGGCCCCCACTCATTGCTGTATTTCATTTCCCAAGAGTACTGACATCGCGCTGCTTTGCTGGTGTCTGGCACAGATCTCTGCAATTCCAGTTGGAGCAGGGGTGAGTGTACGGAGATGGCTGCAGAGGGCTTTTCACATTAAGGCTCTGTTATTATTCAGTTTCCAGCTTGTGATTGACAAATACTTACTGTTTCCACCTCCCAAGGGGCTGACTTCTCAGCAGGGAACAAATGTAGAAGATACTGTGTTCTGAATAAAATTTTTGGAGCTGTAATTACCCATTACTGTCACTATGATTACTGCTGTGAGTGCCGAGCTATTCACAGCCCAGCTGAATTGGGGTCGCCTGGTGCCCATGCGAGCAGTGTCAATATCAGTCCTTCACGTGGGGCAGAGCCGGGCATCTGTCCCTGCTGTTATTTTGACCAAGGGCAGCAAGCTGCAGTAGTGCCTGTGTGCAGGAAGATATGTTAGATCTGACAGTGACCAGACAGAAACTAGACAACTGCTCCACAGCCGATGAAGTCACGGCCTCAAATTAGTGAATTCAGCCAAGCTGATGAGTATGAATTTATAGGACCTCAGAATCTGGTCACACACATCTGGCAGAAATGGCACAAGGTATCTGCCCAGCCACAACTTCCAGCTGCAATGGGCACAACGCAAATACCAATTAGTGCTCCATGCATTTTGCTCTGGCAATGAGTAGACACACAAACTGCAAAGTAGTGTAGAATAGGTACAAAGTAGTGTAGCATAGGTACTACAGCTGTGACCCTTTGTCCAAACAGACTGTCACGGTGATGTGCTGTTTTTGTGGCTCCCCTGCCCAGAAGAGGCTGGAGCTGTGTACATGGATACAGTGGTGAGGAGAGATGGGGCTGCAGAGGGACCAGCCTTGTTCTGTCCCCAAAAATGTAGGTGCAGGGGCTGGACAACCTCCATTTGTACTTCCCAGCTGCTGCAGGCATTTAGAAACGGACTTTTGCATGTGATGGTTGAGTGCGCCCAAAAAACAGCAGCTGGCCATAGTTGGCAATAATTGGCAATACCCAATTACTCACAAGTAGTACTTTTGGCTCCTGTAAAAGAAATGGAGTGGGCACCTGTTAGACCAGTACACCTTGCATGTGGAAAAAGTAATCACATCATTACTCCCATAGGTGTTTTTAATTTTGAGAGTTAATCGCTTCTCTTTGCATGGAGCCCAGCCTGCAGGGCTGGGTCCTTACTGTCAGCCCATCTGCCTGCAGCCTCCAGGAGACATGGGGGCGGCCACACAGGTCTGGTTTTGACAAGTGCCTCTGGGTGGCTTTTTCTTCTGAGGAAAAAACATTTGCAAAGAGCCTGGAGTCTGTTGCTCACAGGAGGGATGCCTAAAAATGCTAGAAATGGAAGTGAAGAGAGTGTGGGCCTTGCAGGGAGTAGGGGACAGGGGGTTTGGGGGAACTTGCCTTGCACACGTGTGGGGAGAGAGCATGGTGCATCTTGTTGACAGGACAAGATCAGGATGCTGGTTGCCTTCCTTCAGCAGTGTCATGGAGACTTCAAACAGTCTGGGATGCATTTCAGCCTGAAATAGGCACCTGAAATAGGCCAAATATTTGGTGCCTTAAAAGTGCTTGTTTTCTCTGTCTGTAAAAGAAACTCCATGGTAGACGCCTAAGGGTGTGTTTATGATCCTACCTCTGTGCTGTTGGGTGGCTAGGGGAGAGGACTGTTGGTCTTGTGCAAGGGTTTAGGGTTAGGGGGGCCCTGTGGTGTCTGTAATTCAGAGCTCCCGGTTTCAGGCTCCTATGATGTGATTTTTTTTGCCTGTGAGGAGAAATAGCAAATTTTAAAGGCTTAGCATAAACCAAACTTGCGCACGCCTCTGCACTGTGAAGAACACGATGGTAACTTCCATCTGCTGAAAATCACAGCATTTATAACTTTGAGGTTTGCTCCCAGGAAGGCTTGAAATACTAATGCTTTTCAAGCACCTAAAATGTTGTTATTAGGTACCACATTATGTGTCACATTAATACTATGAAACACAGGTAATATTTACTCAGACTTCAGTGAATGGGCATGATGCCTTTGCTCAGATGCCTTGCATGTGCGGAGGAGCCAAAGCCAGGCTGCTTCTCCCCCCTGCACCTGCAGCCACCAGCCGTGGTCTGTCCACCTGCAAAGCAGGTTTGCAAGATTGAGCACCTTTGTTTAGAGGGGCAGTGTGGGAATGAATCCCTTGGGATTGGGTGCTGGGTAATTCCTGGTGCTAATGTGGCATGTACAGGGGAAATGAATATGTGCAAGGCAAGGTTTTTCCTGCCTGCTCCCAACTGAAAATGCAGTACTGTGTTCTAGCACCTGTCACCAGTAAGTGCTCAGCAAAGGGATTTGAATTTGGATCTGAACATATGGCAGGAGCTGGTGTCAAATGTTTGGGAAAGGGCCAAGGACATGTGCCTTGAGTCCTGCTCTCATCAGGTTTGTTCATTAATCCTTTTCATTTTGGTGCTGCTGTCAAAACCTATAGGTATAACCAGGAGAGAAGTACATCATCAACATAAAAACTATGTAAATACCTTGGACGGGGAAAAAAAAGAGGGAACGGTGTTTTTTGGAACAATATTAATTTCTAGAGTTTTTGATGCTGAGCTATCTCAGTTGGCGGAGGAAAGCAGCTCTTATGTGCCTTTACCATCAGCTTGCTCTCTGCAGTGCCGACTTCAGTCTTCATTTTCGTGTCTCTAATCCCTCCTGCTGTCTGCGCTCTTTTCTCTGTCCTCATGAAGGCCGCACAGTCGAGCTTGTCAAACAGGAAAGTGATACTCCTGCATCTTTTTACTAGCCCTGCCGGTCCTCTCATCTCTGACTCGGCCACCTCCTCCCTAGTAGCCTGAGGGTGGCAGCTGTAGCCTGGGCAGGTTTCCCCACCTTTCTTGCCCCACTGATTCCCATCCTGGCCGTTGCCAGGGACTGAGCATCTTGGGAGAATAGGACTTGGAGTAATGCACAGTGGCATTTAAAACACTGGTCAGACAGCCGCTTCCCCCACCCTCAGTCCATTTCTCACCTCTACTGTAGCAACGATAATCCTACATATTATTGGTTTGGGGTTTTTTTGAAAGGCTTATTGTATTGTAAGGTTACAATGTGTGGGCAGATGTTTCCTTTACTTGCAAAACAAAGGCAGAGAGCTGCTTGGGCAGTCTGGCTGATGCTGTGGGGTGCTCTCTGGAAGGAATCTGGGAGACAGACCTTAGTTTTTCTACCCAGGGCTATTGGGGGTCGCAGGGACTTCAGGTCAGGTCAGAGTGCTGGCAGCGAGTGCTGTTGGGTGCCCTGGTGCCACGGGCATTTTGGGGCTACCAGAGGGGAGGGAGGTGACCTTGGGGCGGGGGGCTGGTGGGGCAGCGAGTGACCTGTGTTATAAAAAAGCTGAGTAGGTACATCTCGGTGTTTATCCCCTTCTCACACAGCAGCACTTGGACGTGAGGCAGCATCAGGTCTTTGGGGGCTGAGTTAAATGCAGGCTTGATGTAAAAAAAAAAACAAACAACAAAACATGGTAATTGTTGGAGGTGCCCAAAAAAGGTTGTCAACATAAACTCATATCTGGCTGGGGACAGGGGTATAATTTTGTTGCAGGTTGAGATGAAAATACATCCCACGGTATCTGCGGCAGGGGTCGGGTAGGGAAAAAGAGGGAAAACATCTGCCGAAGGTGTGCGCATGCATGAGAGCGAGCGGCTTGACAGTGCCCGTCTTGAGGCCAAGGGACTCTGGGGAGAGCAGCAGGGCTGGGGTAGCACTGGGACCTCCCTGCATGGCAGGCAGGAGGAAGGAAGGAAGGAGAAAAAAGGTGCTCATCATGGTTGACACATGCATGTCCTTGCACAGTCCTTACAGGGCAGACATCAGTGGTCCCCTGGCTGGTAATGATGTGCAGAAAAGGCAGGAGATTTTGGAGGATGAAATTAAGCAGGCATCCACAACAGGAGACTGACAAGTCTGGTTTCACAAGATGCTCTGTCGAGTTGCGGTGGTGTCACAGCATGGGGGATGCTTTCTGGATGCTGTTGTCTGCAGATGATAGATCCTGGGCAAATTCAGACAATCCGCAGTTTACAGAGCCCTGGCTCAATCCTGATCCTGCTCAAGTTTCCTTAAGTCAATTATTTTGAACCGTCAGCGTCTCCTGTGAATCCCAGTACACCTGCAGACCTCTCCGTGTCCCATGGGCTGTGTCCCCACCTCTGGGAATTTGGGTGCCTTCATCAAGGGGCCATTCATTTCAAGTGCCCATGGTTTGCTGGGGCTTTACAGCAGGGCAGGCCAAAGGAGCTGTTTGCCACTGAAGGTGAACATGTTTCACGGCTTGCCCTGCCACAATGGCTCCCTGGAGCTGGGCTCTGCTGTCTGAAGACCTCTTTCTTCTACATAGGGCAGTAGAAACACCTCCTCCCACCCAGGGAGGATGTGCAAATTCTTCTCACAGAGCATCAATGCCATCATTTACACTTCACCCTCAATAAAACACCTGTAGGCACCCTCTTCCTGTCCCCCTTGCTCCATGGCCATGCCCACCATCCACAGCCTGGCTGTGGGGAGAGCCCAGCTTGCAGAGCAGAGACGCATTGCCTGCTTCAAAGCAATCTATTTGCACTTGTGGCATGTTTTTATTAGCTGAGAGAGGGAGTTGTGGGCATGGAGGATTTAGCAACAGCCAAATACAGGCAAGAAAGTCGCCTTCCTTCCGCTCAGGCTGGGGCAGAGGGAGAAGCCGGGTGTATGGCTGGGGCATGTTGGTCCTGTTCTAAACCACATGGGCAGAGAGATGCGGTTGCACTGTGTCAGGGTGTGTGTGTGTGTGCCCGTGTCGAGGTTTGCGAACTCCCTCGTGTGAGCGAGTAGGGGCTATCTGCACTGCTGGCTTACTGCATTGTTCGGAGTAGATAATCCAGCTACACCAAGAAACCCTAGGGTATATGTATTCATATATACAATTGCATGTACGTGCCCTTATGCATGTGCACATGTTGTGGCCTGTGTTTTCCAGAGCAGAGATTTCATCCCCTTGTCAGAAGCTGGAAGAAGTGCTATGGGTGCGCACCTCCATTTAGTATTTCTCCCTTGCATGAGTGTATGTGTGGGCATGAAAACAGGCATGTCTTCTCCTTCTAGCATGGTGTTTTGTGCTCCTGCCATGAGGCGCAGGGGAAGGCAAAGTCCTGGCAGGGGAATGGTCCCACGCAGGTTTCAGCAGCACCCTGGCCCATGGCACAGGGCAAACATTGCTCCCAAGTGCATGTGTTAGAAGGATGCCGTCGCCAGGATGGGGTCCAGTGCTTGGCGTGGGTGACGCTGTAGTTGTTTGTGTGTGTGTCACGGCGGGAAGTGTGTGAATGGAATACATTTAGCAGTCAAAACACAGGGCCGGCACAGTCAGTCATTAACTGCCAGCCCGTCTCGTCATCCTGCAACCACAAGGAGCTTTTTTAGAGCCGGCGTCCCGGCGGAGGCCAGAGGAAGTGTGGGAGGCCAGTTCCCGGTGACACCTCCACACGCAGCAGTGCTGCCCGCTGGTGCCATTGGCTGTCCCCAGCCCGGGGCTGGCGCTGGCCAGCAGTTAAATGCCCACGCGGCCACACCGGGGCACACAGCTGAGGGCATCCCAACACAGGCAGCCAGCTTGCCCCATCCTGAGCACCAGAGGAGATACCGGCTTGCACCATGCCTCAAGGTAAAGATTTTGCTTTCTTCGGGTTGCTTTGGCAATGCCTGGAGTGAAAATGGCAATATTTGGGGACAGGGGTTGCAGATTTCCTTGCAAGTTTTGGCAGAAAGCAGGAAAGACTTGTAAGCTGGGATGTAGGTGTTACTTTGTAAGGGAAGAAATCACGAGCGTGACTCTGCTCCAGTGTGTTCCAGATGCAGGGTGATATGCAATGTCGTTAGTGGGCCCCATGGGCATGTGATGCTGGGCTGCTTAAGGGACCTGGAAAATGAGAGCGGAGCTGGGGGAAAGTCCCCTCCTGCTTTAGCTGCCTGCACAGGCAGCAGTGCCACTGGGATGCCAGACCGACCCACTGGTCACCAGGGATGCAGCTCTCTGTGGGGTTATCTTAGTGGGGTGCTCCGGTTTGGGGCAGCAGAGGGTTTTACAGGGCTGTGGGGACAACACTGGGTGGGAGGTGCAGGTCTGCAGCCTGCGGTCTCATTGTGCTGCCCACCTGTGGTGTNCCATGCCCACCATCCACAGCCTGGCTGTGGGGAGAGCCCAGCTTGCAGAGCAGAGACGCATTGCCTGCTTCAAAGCAATCTATTTGCACTTGTGGCATGTTTTTATTAGCTGAGAGAGGGAGTTGTGGGCATGGAGGATTTAGCAACAGCCAAATACAGGCAAGAAAGTCGCCTTCCTTCCGCTCAGGCTGGGGCAGAGGGAGAAGCCGGGTGTATGGCTGGGGCATGTTGGTCCTGTTCTAAACCACATGGGCAGAGAGATGCGGTTGCACTGTGTCAGGGTGTGTGTGTGTGTGCCCGTGTCGAGGTTTGCGAACTCCCTCGTGTGAGCGAGTAGGGGCTATCTGCACTGCTGGCTTACTGCATTGTTCGGAGTAGATAATCCAGCTACACCAAGAAACCCTAGGGTATATGTATTCATATATACAATTGCATGTACGTGCCCTTATGCATGTGCACATGTTGTGGCCTGTGTTTTCCAGAGCAGAGATTTCATCCCCTTGTCAGAAGCTGGAAGAAGTGCTATGGGTGCGCACCTCCATTTAGTATTTCTCCCTTGCATGAGTGTATGTGTGGGCATGAAAACAGGCATGTCTTCTCCTTCTAGCATGGTGTTTTGTGCTCCTGCCATGAGGCGCAGGGGAAGGCAAAGTCCTGGCAGGGGAATGGTCCCACGCAGGTTTCAGCAGCACCCTGGCCCATGGCACAGGGCAAACATTGCTCCCAAGTGCATGTGTTAGAAGGATGCCGTCGCCAGGATGGGGTCCAGTGCTTGGCGTGGGTGACGCTGTAGTTGTTTGTGTGTGTGTCACGGCGGGAAGTGTGTGAATGGAATACATTTAGCAGTCAAAACACAGGGCCGGCACAGTCAGTCATTAACTGCCAGCCCGTCTCGTCATCCTGCAACCACAAGGAGCTTTTTTAGAGCCGGCGTCCCGGCGGAGGCCAGAGGAAGTGTGGGAGGCCAGTTCCCGGTGACACCTCCACACGCAGCAGTGCTGCCCGCTGGTGCCATTGGCTGTCCCCAGCCCGGGGCTGGCGCTGGCCAGCAGTTAAATGCCCACGCGGCCACACCGGGGCACACAGCTGAGGGCATCCCAACACAGGCAGCCAGCTTGCCCCATCCTGAGCACCAGAGGAGATACCGGCTTGCACCATGCCTCAAGGTAAAGATTTTGCTTTCTTTGGGTTGCTTTGGCAATGCCTGGAGTGAAAATGGCAATATTTGGGGACAGGGGTTGCAGATTTCCTTGCAAGTTTTGGCAGAAAGCAGGAAAGACTTGTAAGCTGGGATGTAGGTGTTACTTTGTAAGGGAAGAAATCACGAGCGTGACTCTGCTCCAGTGTGTTCCAGATGCAGGGTGATATGCAATGTCGTTAGTGGGCCCCATGGGCATGTGATGCTGGGCTGCTTAAGGGACCTGGAAAATGAGAGCGGAGCTGGGGGAAAGTCCCCTCCTGCTTTAGCTGCCTGCACAGGCAGCAGTGCCACTGGGATGCCAGACCGACCCACTGGTCACCAGGGATGCAGCTCTCTGTGGGGTTATCTTAGTGGGGTGCTCCGGTTTGGGGCAGCAGAGGGTTTTACAGGGCTGTGGGGACAACACTGGGTGGGAGGTGCAGGTCTGCAGCCTGCGGTCTCATTGTGCTGCCCACCTGTGGTGTTGGCTCCCATCACGGCCACGGAGCTTGGCTGGGTGGCAAGTGTCATTACCATGGGAACAGGGAATTCGGAGGAGCTTTCCCACTCTCTAATAATGCTTAGGCAAAAAAACTGCAAGAACATAGCTAGGTATTTCAAATCTCAAACTAAAGAGAAGTTCCTGCACAGGAGATGCCAGGAGGTGGCATGAGGACAAATCCTTGGTTTGTTTGATGATGTGCCAGGGTGAGGACCGCATGCGTGGATGGCAAGGCTGCAACAGTTGGAAGGGCTTTTTGAGACCATGTTACAGCCAGGGGCATGTGCAAATGCTTTGCTCTAGCGTGCAAATACTTTGCTTCCTGTTGCTGCTGCAGGGACCACAACCAACATGAAGCCTGCATTCCTGGTGTTGCTCCTCTGGGCCGTAGCCTGCGCTCACCCCGTAAGTACCCACTGGACAGATACTCAAACACCAGACCCTGGCTCCTTCACCCAGCCAAGACGCACTGATCACTGATCAGATGTCTCCTGGATGTGTTTAGGTGCCCGTTCCTGAGCCTGCCCGCCCCCACCGCAGCACCCAGCAGGAGGTAAGCTGGGGGTGCCCCACTCCCACAGGTGGCAACCACTTGTACAGCAAGTCTGGGATGGCGAGCCAGCCCCAGGCAGGCATCCTTGGACCAGGCACCTGGGGGAAGAACTGATGCTTCTGCAGGTCTTTGAGCTTTGCCTGTCTATTCAGTCTTTTCAAGCTGGGTTGGTTCCACCTCATTTCTCCTTGCCCCCCTGCCCCGTGCATATTCCCAATTCATCTGATGCATTCTCCTGTGTTGGTCCTGAAAAAGGAGTTTCTGTGCTCTAACTATCACGGTTTGGGCTTTTCTGGGTTGCCCTTTTGTTAGTGGCTACTTTTTTTTTGCATCAGCACAAACAACTGAAAGGCTGAGGTGCAAGCAATGAAAAAGGCTTGAGCACTTGCACGGCTTAGGAGCGATGATATATCATACCACAGCAGCAGCAGTAGCAGTGAACGTGCAGTGGGGTTTAATAAACCAAAGCACCGTGTTGTGTTTTGCCTCCAGGACACAGCAAGCGAAGATTACATCAACAAATTGGGCAACCTCCTGGGTGGCGGAGACGGCAGACCCCCTCCTGCCAGTGTGAAGAGGGGGGACAATGCCCTTGCCGGGGACCCGGCTGGTGAGAACATTGTGGGTGAGGAGCTGGGCGAGCATGGTGGCCAAGACGACAGAGGCAGAGTTGGGGAGGCTCAGCACCTGAACCTAGTGGACCACGAGAACACGAGTGCCCGGGATGGGAATGGACTTGGTTTCCTGGTGAGTAAACGGAGACGGGTGTTTTACTCTGCCAGGAAAGCGCACTTAGTCCTGAGTCTGGTGTCAGTCAGCGTAGTGCTTGGCCTGTGTAGTAAGCAGTGCCAATAGCGCCTGTGAATTACAAGCCTTTGCATTTGTCTACTTTTGTCATTTCCATAGGAGGATGCACGTGATGCTGATGATGGTGACAATGGAGAGCACCATGGCACTGGAGTCAATGGGCTTCCCTCCCATGCTGGTGGGCTCCTGGATGAGGAGGATGACAGTGGGGATGACACCTTTGATGAGAACGGAGAAGAAGAGGGGGGCGAAGGTCCTACTTACATGGCTGGTGCTGACGGGGCAGGTAAACATGGCCACAACGCTGGCCATGTGGACGCTGGGGCTGGTGGAGGGCATGGTGACAGCAGCAGCAGTAGCAGCAGTGAGAGCACCGAGGCAGACCACCGTCGGTACAGGAACTACCTCGGCAGCCGGTATGAACGGACCTACAGGTGGGGAGGTGGCAGCAGCAGCAGCCAGGAGGAGGAGAGCTATGACTTCGAGGACGAATCCATGCAGGGCGATGACCCCTCTGTCTTCGACAGCCCGGGCAGCAGCTACAAGGGGCGCCGTGCTGGCCCCTATGCCCTGGGGAGCAGCCGAGAGAGCAGCCGGGAGGCTGGCTACCACCACTGGGAGGAAGGCGACAGCAGGTCCCCGGAGGTGGAGGACGCTGACTCGGGAGAAGACAGCCCGTCCGTAGAGGACAACAGTCAGTCAGAAGAGCCTGTTGCCAGCCAGTCAGAGGAAAAGAGCGCCAGCCACTCCAGGGAGGACGAGGATGGGGAGGACAGCCCTTCCAGGGAAAGTGAGGGCAGCAAGTCCAAGGAGAGCACTGCTGACCAGTCGGATGAAGAGCTGGGGGAGTCCCCGGAGGACATCTCCCAGGAAGTGGTGAGCACATCAAGAGAACGCAGTGGCAGCCAGTCCTGGGAAGGGCAGGAGGACCTAGAGTCTGCCGAGGACAGAAGTGCACTGTCCACGCCTGACAGCGAGGCTGGGGAAGATGAGAAGGACCAGAGCAAGTCCGGGGAAGATGATGGTGACCAGAGCCAGTCCACAGAGGACACTGTGGAGGAGTCAAAGGAGGACGAGAATGACTCTGACCCTGATGGAGACGTGCTGAGCACATCAGACGAGAGCCAGGGCGCATCCCCAGAGGATGACGGCAGCCAAGAAGACAATGCAGGCGAGGACAGCAGGTCCACAGAGAGCAACACCAGTGAGTCCCAGGAGGATGATGATGATGACGACGATGATGAGAGTCACTCCCAAGAGGATGCCACCCGCGAGTCCAGCAGTCACGGGGATGACAGCTCGCCACAGAGCCTGGAGAGTGGGAGCCGCAAACGGCGGCCAGGCGCCTACCGCAACAAACCTGCTGCCGACTATGATGACAACGACTGCCAGGACGGGTACTGACGTGTGCCTTACAGCCTTGTCAGTGCTGGGGGTGGGCATGGGGGGTGGAGGGGCTTAATTTATTTGCTATGTAGCCTGGTTGACTTCTTCCTGAGAAGTTGTTGTGGATAAAATGGAGGTGGGCTCGCCAGGGCTCGACCTCGGCACACTACATACGGTGCGAAGTGGGAGGTGATGCCAGACACAGGGAAAACACCAAACTGCAGCAAGAAAAGCCATTTCCTACACCAAACCAGAGAGCAGCCGAGATCTGTGTGTCCCACCACGGCGATGGTGCCCACTTGCCACAAGGGCACAGTGGTGGTTCATCACTCCAGGAGCTGCGCCTGGGCACGCTGGGCAGAAGCGTCCCCGCGTTCACCCCTTGTATTCACCTACTACTGCTCTAAAGCCATCTGCCCAGACTCCATCGGGAGCTTTCTGTTAGCTCCACATCCTGCACATAAGGAGGAAAAGCTACTGCTTGTGTGCACATAAGGTGCATGGGCTCAGCGGTGTGTGAAGTACCACTTCAGGAAGGGATGTATGTAATATTTTGTAAGAAATGTACAGAAAACATTATATTGTATCCTTCTTGCACTTGTATTTCAAAGCTGAAATGTACGCCATTGATTTGTTTAATTACCATTAAAACCATCAAAATCTACAGTGGTGCAGTTTGAGGTGTTTTTCTGACCCGGGAGAGTTGCATGCTGTGATGTGGGGTCAGACTGAAACGAGCAGGGAGCAAAGGGCAGGCTGTTTGCACTGGAAGCCGCAGCATGCTGGGACGAGGGGGAAAGCAGAGGCTGAGGGGTGTTCCCATCCTCTTATTTCCAGGCACCCCAAGGGCCACCTCTCTCTCTAGGTGACCCAGCGGTGGGGTGGAAAATCTGGCTAATGACCCCAACGAGCTGGGCACGGGGCTTTGCTATATTCTGGCCAGCACCTGCAGCAATGCGAGTAAGGGCTGTTCTGCTTTTCCTGAGGTGCTGGGAAGGAGGTGCCCCAGGGCATGGGGTGTCTCTGGGACCACTGACTCTGGGTGCCCAGAGTGGCCCCTGGCGCCAGGTTCCCTGCAGCAGAGACGCAGGTGAGCAAGGGAAAAGGGGTTATTGTGGGCTCGTGACTCATGGGTAAAGCCTCTTTTACTCAGCATGCCTTTTATCTTTTTTTCTCCCACCAGCAAGTGAGTAAACAACGCATTATTTGTTTAAAATTCCATCCAGGCCTTTCTTACTTGTTTATGTGTGTATGATGAGCATGGGCACCGGCGCTGACAGAGGAAGCCGTGGGCTGTTGCATAGCTGCACAGTTCTGTAGCATGGAGTTGTGGCTCTGTAGGGGACAGTCTCCAAGGGGTCAGCGCAAGTGGGTGCATGCCTTTCAGGTGCCTTGAGTCAGCGATGATGTTGCTGGGCATTGCAATACCAAATTCAAGAACCAGTAAATAAATGAAACAATTTTTTACTGCTTATAGCAAAACTGCACTTAATTTGTAGAATCTTTCCATGACTACAAAAGCTGGGAGCTGAACGGCTCCTGGTTTTAGTGGAATTTAGGTCTTAATTTCCACCCGGTGTAAGTTTTTTCCACTTTTGTATGAGATCAGCTCTGAAAATGCAGCTTCCCCATGCTGCTGCCCTGGAATGAGCCTCTTTCCTGACCCTGCCTCCTCCGCCCCACTGGCCCCCACTTCAATGTGAATACCTTGGCTGTGACTTGCCCCTTATTTTTTGGACCCCTTGCATTAGCTGCATGAGGAGTTGGGGCTACCGTGACACTGATGGTGCCTGTCAGGGTCATTGGCACCAAAATGCTGGTGCACAGCCCTATCGCTGGGGTGAAAGACAGTGAGCACGCGTTTGGCTGCAAGAAGGGCTGGGTGACAGCTGTCACTTTGGTTTAAAATTGTAGTAATGATGTGTTTGCTGGCTCCTCTGTGCGGCGGCGTTGGGTAGGGCGCTGCTCTGAACTCTCCAGGGTCCAGCAAGCGGTGCTGCGGCTCAGGTAGCAGGGACGTTTTGGGTGCTGGCTCTGCCGTGGCACTGCCTCGTATCGCCCGGGCCATCAGAGGTAGCTTTTGCGTGGGGACAACTGGTAAGGACGGAAAGCAGGAGTGTTTCTTTGAGTCCCTGCAGGAAAGCGAGGGGTGCCTTGCAGCTCTGCAGTGAGCCCAGACCGTGAACAGGATGTCCAAGGCGTAGCAAGGCTGGGATGAAAAGGGCTCCATGAAACTGCTTCTTGCAGTTTGTGCACGACCCTCTGTCCGTCCTCATCCTTGTGCAAGCAGTGCTGCGGCAGGTGGCAGCATGGCACAGCTGGGGAGGGGGCTGCTTGCCTTCACCCCCCTGCAAAAGGGATGGCTAGCGCCTGTCCTCTTGTTTCATGTATGGAGAGAAAAACGAGGTTGATGTGGCTTTAGTTTGGGTGGGAGGAGTGTGTGCCTTGCAAAGAGGGCATGTGGCACCCCACTGTATCCTGTGCTGGAAGGGTAGCCAGCTGTGGTCCCCTGCACGTGGGTCCCCTTCACGTGCCTTCCTTCCTAGCCATATGCTGTGGTTGCACACACATTCCTGCCAGCAATGCCCGAAATATGCCTCCTGCTGGCTGGCTGCTCCCCAAATGCTGGGGAGCTGGTGCCAGAGCTGGCTGCTTCTTGCTGGTCCTGCTGGGACGACTTCCCACAGGACTGTCCCTCCCGAGTATCATGGTGGGGGAGAAACTCAACCATTTGCTGGGGAAACCTCCTGCCCGGCTGCAAGGAGGGAGCCCCTCGTGTTGGCCCTGTGCCTTGAGGTGCCCTGCGCCTGGCAGCACATGTCTGTGAAGTTTTGGGGGACACTGGTGGCACTGGGCTGTCCCCACCAAATGCTGTTCATCTTTGTGTGAGCGGGGCCACCCTGCTTGCCATCTGGAGGGGCTTGGTGGCAGACAGCACTTCACAGGATGAGATTTTGGATGGCCAGAGATAGCATGGCCAAAAGATGCTCGCTTTGAGGATTTTAAGGCATTTTCAGCAGCAGCCTGTGTGTTTGGTTTTTGTGGCATGTGCCTATGCATGGTGAGCATCTGAGGGGAGTACTCTTGCTCTCCACTGTCGGGCAGGCAGGAAAAGCAGCTGGGAAGGTCGACTGTGGGCTCTGCCATCACTGGAAGTGTTCCTGCATCCTGTTTCAGGCTGATTGTGCAATGAAGTCAGCTTGCCTGGTGAGTTAGGCAAGGATAAAAAAATGCCCACGTCAATGTATGTATTTTCTTATCTACCCACGTGGCATTTTTTGTGCATTGGGGGTGGCTTCTAGAGCTGAATGCAGTGATTTACCCAGGAATCAACTTTGGGCTTTAAAACAGATATGTTTGGTCGCATTTGGGTTTGTGAAAACATGAGTTCGCATCATCTTAAAGAAAAGTTTGTTGTTTATTTTTTTGTCCTTTCCAAGAAGAAAAATAAAATCTATTTTTAATAAGTAGCTGGTGGGACCAAAGCAGTGCGAGGCAGCAGCGCTGAGCCCAGCTGGACTTGGGGCGTGCAAACTGCATTCATTCTACCCCCTTATTTTCCTGGCTTTGGTGGGAGAAACAGAGTGACCCTCAAGGCTTGCAGAGCATCTCTCCATTCAGCAGTGGCTTTTTTGGCAGCACAGCCAAGCACCCTGGTCTTCCCATGGTGGGATCAGCACCACAGTCAGCTGCAGGGCTTTTCCTTGGCCCCAGTTTGTCTTTAGTGAAATGGGAATATCTGTGGAAGAAATATACTAATGGGATTGTCTCTTCTGTGCCCCCGTGATGGATTTCTGTCACGGGAACAACTCCTTGCCAAGTGCGTGGTGAGGCCAGGAGAGTTTGATTGCGTTTCTCTGCTCTTTTCAATGGGGAGGAAAAACCTCTGACGGAATCGCCACTGCCGTCAATCTGAACAAAAGAAATGTCACAGCTCTGGGAAGACAGCCTCTGACCTCAGTGAAACCCCAAAATATTACAAACCTGTCGAATGCTCTAGGGAAATTTTTCTTCCAACTTGCTTTACTGCCATGCACTTCAGTGGCAAATAACTTTCCCTTCTCCAGCTCAGCCGTGTCCTCGGAATTTTGTGGTACCCCCAGCACTGCCCCAAGGAGTTGGGCACCACAGGATGGCACCTAAAGGGCAAGCAGTAGCATCCACCTGTACTGCACCCCCCAAACTCTCTATGGAGACCTTTAAGTGGCAGAGTGAGCAAGTGGTTTGCAGTTCAGGTTTTTCTGTTTTTACACGCTGAACTACAAAACTGCAAAGAGCTGATGTTTTGTTTTAGCAGAAGGCATCAGGTTTCTGAAAACAGGAGCTGAACCTGCAAGTAGGGAGTGGAGGCAGCACCTGCCCTCTCCTGTCCCAGACCTGATGGTGTTTTACATGCGGACCAAAAAGTAGGTTCATTAACAGCATGAAAACTTTCAAACCCCTCTTTTTCAAAAATAAAATGAGTGCCTGAGTGTTAAGGTACTTATTGCAACAGACGTGTACTTGTCTGCATATATATGGATACATATACAAGTGGTGTGCAACTCATGCACATACACAGTAACAACTAACTAGTGCAAGCCCAGCAGTTCTCTGCTGACACAAGCAGCACGCTCTGCCTCTGCTGGAAATGGCAACTTTTTAAGCTCAAACACAGGGTTTTTTTCAGGTTCGAGCAGGGCGTGCAGTGGCGGGGAGGTAGGCAGCCTTTGCCAGTGCAGCGCGGGGAGCAGCGTGCCTCCACACCATCCGGATATCTGACTGTCCAGGAACACTGGTTTGACTTTGGCAGAGCGTTCAGTTCCTGAGCTGAGGGTGCAGGTTGTCGGTACGTACCTCTGCAATGAACCCGGGCTCTCTGCATGCTCTCCTCCTGAAAATTGCACCTTATTTGGGGTTTATTTTGTTTTTTCCTCCTGTTTCTGTCGTGTGGCTGTGTTTGAGGGCTCTCACACGTGGATGGAGGCAGCAGACTGGTGGTGGGACCAGTCCTGATAAATTATTCTATCTGGTACGCAGTTTATTCTTCCTGAAATAAACAAACTAAGCTTAAAAACACAGAAAATATGATATACAGATATTGCGCAAACACGTGAGGGTCTGAGTGGTGGTGAGTGTTGGGATTTGTGATAACGCTGTGACCTTGCCTCAGTGATTTGCTGGGTTTTTGTTCCCCAGAGTTCAGGCTGTCTCGAAGTGCTCACATTACAGAGCTACTCGTGATCCACGTTTTGCCAGGCGTGTAAATAGAATTAATTTCCTTTATCTGGTTTCCTGCCTCAGGGAAAAAGGAAAATCATACAAAATATGGGGGGCAATATATAAAGGTCGTGTACTGATAAAAGAGGTTGACACATGGTGCATTTTAGGTGTTCTCCCCTCCTGCTTTTATTCCAAAATTGACTGCTTGCCAAAAAATAACAAGCTGCGTGCCCGGCTGATGTTGGTTTGCATTTGGGTTTATGCTGTGAGAGGTAAGGGTGATGAGAGAGGGATCCCTTATTCTTATGCTGTTGCTGGTGCACCCTCTCCTTGCTCATCACTTCGCTCCTCAATTCGTGGCCATGGCACACATGCTCCTGTCCTTGGCAGCATGTGGAGAGATGGGAGCCGGGGCAAGCTCTGCCTCCGGTGCTCCCCGTGCACATTTCTGAGGTGTCCTGGCCACTGTGCTGCATTGCAGGGGTGCCCCTTTCCCTGGCTGCAGCAGCACCTCGGCCTCTCCCCACCATGCTCAAAGTGTCCTGGTTTTGTTTTCTTTACTTATTTTTGGCCCTGAGGTTTCCTTCCAGAATAGCTCCAGGGTGTGGAAATAGGACAGTGCAGCTCTGACCACAGCCTCGGCCCAGCAGTGGACCCAGGCAGGATGGGAGCACGCTGCTCTGCTCATTTACCGCCCTGCAAAAATAATAATTAAATTTGGACATAGGAGCCATGTCAGCCTGCGCCTGACAGGGACACTCTAATCGTGAGTTCTCCATGGGCTTGGGAAATTACTTCAAAACCGTACACAGTGTCCTTGCTGGGCCGTGACGGGTGCAGGCCCGGTCAGTTGCACCGCAAAACTGGTGCCAGCGGTTGGTGCAAACACCACCAGCGTTAGATCACGGGACCAACGGTGGGGGCTTGGGTGCAGCAGCAGCCGCCTGGGGGGTCTGTCATCTGCTGTGCAACGGTGGCAATGCGCCCATGCAAGGCTTGGGGAGTGGGCTGCCTGCCTAGCCCCCAGCTCACTCACCAAAGCATGTAATGAACAACACAGCAGCGTACTTGTACACATTAAAANATTCCAAAATTGACTGCTTGCCAAAAAATAACAAGCTGCGTGCCCGGCTGATGTTGGTTTGCATTTGGGTTTATGCTGTGAGAGGTAAGGGTGATGAGAGAGGGATCCCTTATTCTTATGCTGTTGCTGGTGCACCCTCTCCTTGCTCATCACTTCGCTCCTCAATTCGTGGTCATGGCACACATGCTCCTGTCCTTGGCAGCATGTGGGGAGAGATGGGAGCCGGGGCAAGCTCTGCCTCCGGTGCTCCCCGTGCACATTTCTGAGGTGTCCTGGCCACTGTGCTGCATTGCAGGGGTGCCCCTTTCCCTGGCTGCAGCAGCACCTCGGCCTCTCCCCACCATGCTCAAAGTGTCCTGGTTTTGTTTTCTTTACTTATTTTTGGCCCTGAGGTTTCCTTCCAGAATAGCTCCAGGGTGTGGAAATAGGACAGTGCAGCTCTGACCACAGCCTCGGCCCAGCAGTGGACCCAGGCAGGATGGGAGCACGCTGCTCTGCTCATTTACCGCCCTGCAAAAATAATAATTAAATTTGGACATAGGAGCCATGTCAGCCTGCGCCTGACAGGGACACTCTAATCGTGAGTTCTCCATGGGCTTGGGAAATTACTTCAAAACCGTACACAGTGTCCTTGCTGGGCCGTGACGGGTGCAGGCCCGGTCAGTTGCACCGCAAAACTGGTGCCAGCGGTTGGTGCAAACACCACCAGCGTTAGATCACGGGACCAACGGTGGGGGCTTGGGTGCAGCAGCAGCCGCCTGGGGGGTCTGTCATCTGCTGTGCAACGGTGGCAATGCGCCCATGCAAGGCTTGGGGAGTGGGCTGCCTGCCTAGCCCCCAGCTCACTCACCAAAGCATGTAATGAACAACACAGCAGCGTACTTGTACACATTAAAAAGTTTGATGGGAGTGCAGAAGTGAAACTGTTGCATTTGCACACCTGGGCTGCAGGCTGCATGCCTGCCTTGTCGTCCCAGTGTGCTCCCAAAAAATGGTTTTTTGCTGTTGTCACCTGTTGGTGCATCCCCCAGAGGCAGGGGAACTGTTCTGTATTTTGTTTCCACCTGATTATCTGCAAAGACGAGATTATTTTCATGAAGCTGTCAGATCCTATGGTCACTTTTAATAGAAGACAACAAATGCTGCTTTTGGGAAAATGAGTGACCTCTCCAAGTCCTGCTGCCTTGAAGAGCTGGAGTTCTTGCAAAAGCATTGAGAGACCAATGCTCCAACCCTGAGATGTGATACTTTTTAAAATTTATTTTTTATCATTATTTATTTTTTTTNTATGGTCACTTTTAATAGAAGACACCAAATGCTGCTTTTGGGAAAATGAGTGACCTCTCCAAGTCCTGCTGCCTTGAAGAGCTGGAGTTCTTGCAAAAGCATTGAGAGACCAATGCTCCAACCCTGAGATGTGATACTTTTTAAAATTTATTTTTTATCATTATTTATTTTTTTTTTAAAGGAAATATTTTGGATGTGTTTGGCCAACTTCCCTGCTGATGTCCCTGCATGGTGCTGTGAGGTTGCTGCTGCTGGTGGCCTGGCCAGGAACTAAACATAGGTGCTGGCCGTGCAAGGCACTTCGGCACATGTTAATTATCCTGGTGCTTTTTAGGGATCTTGAGTGAAATACGCATTTTTATAGTCAGCTTTCTTTTTTTAAGCAGCCTGGAGCAGCAGCCCTTTAATTACATTAAAAATTGCCTCCCACCAGCACTCTCTGTTCCCCAGCCCTGATGAAATTTAAGCTCAAAGCTGAGCACGTGCTCACTGGTCTCCTGCATAGGGCAGCCCATGACGGTGTGGGGCAGCAGGAAGCAGGGCCGTCTCTGTCCTGTGCCCCTCACATCATCCCCCAGCATGGCAGCCCCTCCAACTGCCCCAGTTCCACGGGACTGGGATGGGTCCATCGTGATGCTGGTGTCTCTCTTTACCGGAGGCTGCTGCATTGGCATCAAAATAATGCATAGCTTCTTTTTTTTATTTCTTTTCTTTTTTTTTTTTTCAAGTGTGTGGGTTTTCCTGGCCCGAGGCGCCAGCTGAAAGCCACAGCCAGCTCCAGGCCTCCCTTGTAATTACGGCTCCTCACAGTGACACAGCAGGCTTTGAAGCCCATGGGGCAGACACAACTGCACCCTGCAGCCCCGGAGTTTGCACAGTGGGCACATGGCCCAGCTTACTGCCAGGGCTGCCGGACCCCCAGGGGGCTACAAGAGACCTCTCCCTCCCCAAAAACACGTGGTGTGCATGGCGTTTCATTGACAGTTAGCACCTCCCTATGATGTACCTGTTGATGAAGTGATGAGCAAGAAGACAAAGTAACAACAAAAAAACATGCTTTGTCTTTCTGATCCTAAGCTAGGAATTTGTTTAACCAGGAATTCTTTGCTTCCCAATCAAATTCACTCAAACTGGGCTCCCCTGGATGGGGGTGAGGCTTTTGGCAAGCCCAGGACCCGGTTTTGAGGAGAAACATGAGCATGCAGGTGTTCCACTGCAAAGTGGATTTTTCAGCCCTCAATAACCATGGTTTTATCACTGGCTAACCTGCGTATCATCAACCTGCTTGAAGGCATGCATTTCCAGCCCTGTCGTTCCCTCTCTGAGGCTTGTAGAGCTGTAGACATTGGGTGGGATTTGTAATTCATTCTCCTTGCCACTGTGGAAAGAAAAAGCTGTATTTGGTAAGAAGTCAGTCATTGCCCTGAGCTGCAGCAGCCCAGGTGCCTGCAGGAGTGAGAAGGGGCCTTTGCTGATGAGTGCAAGAAAAATCTGGGAAAGAGGGAGAAGAGGTGCACTGGAGATCTGGGCAGCTGAAATCCCAGCAGGAAACTATAAATATAGGGAAAGGAGAAAGGATGTCTGTGCAGAGGGGGGTGCAGGGGGGCAGCAGCAGCACCCGCATGCCCCCATCGCCTGCTGTCAGGTGCAGGGCAGGAGGGGTGGGCTCCCACCACTGGCAGTGTGCTGCCACCAAGGTTCCCACTGAGCTTTGGGTGGCCATGAGGGTGTTTTTTTTGCAATTTTCTTTGCCCCAGGCCGTTATTCTGCTTTGCTGGAGATGTGTACAGAACTGCCGGATTTCAGCTGGGGAATACCTGATTTTGGAGAGTGGGGGGGCAGGATTGCCCCTGCATGGGTCTGTGTGGTTCAGGGGGCACAAGAAACGAAGCAGATGTGTGTTTTGTAGCATCACTGTGGCAGGAATGGCTCTCAGTGGGTGCCTGGTGACACCTGTATCTGAGTCCCATTTTCTTTCCCTGCCCTTCCCAAGGCCCATTTCACCTCTGCAGGCAGCATGGAGAGGGACTTGTTTGGATTTAGTCTTTTTTTTGTCTAACAGCTATGCCCAAGTAACTGTGGAGCCAGGCCTTTGAGGCTGGTCTTTTTTGTCTTCTTGAGAAAACAGTGACAGAATTTCCCAAAACGGGATGTAGACACCCCCCAAGAACAGATTTCCCAATATTTATTTTAATTTAAACCCAGAGTGTTATTATACTCTCTGACCTCCTGGCTGTTCCTCTAAGGCCAGACCCTCAATTAAGCGTCGCGGTGCAAACCTCCCCGGGTTTGGCAGCAGCGTGGGGCGCTATGTTTGTGCACCAAATCTGCCAGCATTGAAGTTTCGGGGTTTTCTGGTGCACGCTGGTGGGCTGGCGTCACTCCGGGCAGGGCGGTGACTGGCTTGGTGGGGTGGGGTGGGGGGGGCAAAAATAGACCTTATATCCCGGCAGGGCAGAAGCAGGAGGAAATCTGTGCCGGCTGACTCTGTGGGTAGCTGTCTGTGCTGTGTCAGGGTAAGCTTGCTGCTGTTTTTCCCAGCCAGGTTGTGCATCGCTGTCTGCTTTTTGTGGAAGGATGAGGGGGTTCAGCTTACTGGCGGGGCTCAATGCTGCTTTTAGCACTTTCCTAGGTCTATGGCTTCCTGAAGCACTTGGGTGGAAGGGATGAGCATCGCTGCATGACCAGGGAAGCTAGCTTGTGGCCAGTTGTTTTCTAGTCTGAGTTAAATAACAATGCGGAAACTTCAAGTGCAGATAAATATAACAACAACTCCCCCCCAGACCTCAGCACAGCTGATGGTGGGTTTAGGCAGAGAAAGGGCAGGAAAAGGGAAAGTCGGTGAGCCTGAATGAGGCCGGGGTATGCCGGGAGCATCCCTCCCTGGGGGGTGCTGGGGTGCTGTGGGAAGTGTCAGGTGTGCTCCTTGCTGGGGCCAGGATGGAGGAGGGCAAGCTGGGTTTTGGTGCTTAGGGAGTGCAGCTCAGAGCTGCCTAGAGCCAAGTGTCCCCACCAGATATNGAGCCAGGCCTTTGAGGCTGGTCTTTTTTGTCTTCTTGAGAAAACAGTGACAGAATTTCCCAAAACGGGATGTAGACACCCCCCAAGAACAGATTTCCCAATATTTATTTTAATTTAAACCCAGAGTGTTATTATACTCTCTGACCTCCTGGCTGTTCCTCTAAGGCCAGACCCTCAATTAAGCGTCGCGGTGCAAACCTCCCCGGGTTTGGCAGCAGCGTGGGGTGCTATGTTTGTGCACCAAATCTGCCAGCATTGAAGTTTCGGGGTTTTCTGGTGCACGCTGGTGGGCTGGCGTCACTCCGGGCAGGGCGGTGACTGGCTTGGTGGGGTGGGGTGGGGGGGGCAAAAATAGACCTTATATCCCGGCAGGGCAGAAGCAGGAGGAAATCTGTGCCGGCTGACTCTGTGGGTAGCTGTCTGTGCTGTGTCAGGGTAAGCTTGCTGCTGTTTTTCCCAGCCAGGTTGTGCATCGCTGTCTGCTTTTTGTGGAAGGATGAGGGGGTTCAGCTTACTGGCGGGGCTCAATGCTGCTTTTAGCACTTTCCTAGGTCTATGGCTTCCTGAAGCACTTGGGTGGAAGGGATGAGCATCGCTGCATGACCAGGGAAGCTAGCTTGTGGCCAGTTGTTTTCTAGTCTGAGTTAAATAACAATGCGGAAACTTCAAGTGCAGATAAATATAACAACAACTCCCCCCCAGACCTCAGCACAGCTGATGGTGGGTTTAGGCAGAGAAAGGGCAGGAAAAGGGAAAGTCGGTGAGCCTGAATGAGGCCGGGGTATGCCGGGAGCATCCCTCCCTGGGGGGTGCTGGGGTGCTGTGGGAAGTGTCAGGTGTGCTCCTTGCTGGGGCCAGGATGGAGGAGGGCAAGCTGGGTTTTGGTGCTTAGGGAGTGCAGCTCAGAGCTGCCTAGAGCCAAGTGTCCCCACCAGATATGCCTGCGAGGGACTTCTTGCATTGGTGCCTTGCAACTGCCTGGTTTTGTCCGTGTCAGACTGTAGAAGCCAATTATATTAATTTATTTGTTTGCTTATTTATTTTTCCTCAATGAGGTTCAACTCTCTGTGGTGTAATTCCGGGGGCCGTTGCTCCCTGGGCAGCGCCCGAGCAGGTTGCGGGGCTGTGGGAGAGCGGCCGCAGTGCACAGCGCTCCCACCGGCTGCTCCTCTCGCTTCTCTGGCGGGGATTGGTTTTCCCCATTCGCTCGCAGGCAATGGGGAAGCAGGAGCGATTAGTCCTGCTCGGGGAAAGCAATGCGTCCACTACTGCGTGAAACTCTCGCTTCTGGTATTTTGCGGCTCCTTGGCAAAACAAAATGTGTTCACAGAAATTGAGGCAGATCTGTTGAAAAATGAAAAAGGACTTGGGACTCTAGAGGAGTTCGGTGACCCCATCGAGAGGTGGCTGGAATTCAGCCTTTCTTCTACCTGCTCACTCGTGTGGATAGAAACACCTGAAGGGTTCGGGGTAGTGATGGTGCTTTCTAGTTGAAAAGCAAGCTTTCGCTGTGTTTCTCTGTTCCTAGAGAAAGCAAACATGAGGACTGTCCTGGTCTTCGCCTGCCTGGTGGGGATGGCTTGCGCCTTCTCGGTGAGTGCTGGGCGGTGGGGAGACCCCCCGGCCTCGCTGGGGCTGGTGTGGGGTGCGTGCCAACCCAGCCTTTCCCCCAGGTCAAGAGCTGGCTGTGGCGAGCCAAGTCGGACGACTCAGAAGAAAATGCGGTAGGGTCTCCCCCCACCCTGTGTACCCAGCCCCACATGGTGCTGGCCTTGAGGACAAGGATGTTTTGGTCACTCCTGTACCCAAGCCCCCAGGCTGATGGGATTTACCCTCTGCTTGTCCTGACAGGTGTTCAAGAATAGGCACCGATATTACCTGTACAGATATGCGTATGTGCATCCCCCACAGCGACGGTACCAGGTGGGTGCTTCAGAGGGGTTGCTGATGCTTTGCCGCCCACCAAATGTGGATATGTTGGCCCAATTGAAGCGGGGGGACGGTCTGTGCCCCATCTGCCACTGGCCTGCAGGTCTAGGCTGAGATCGTCACGCTCATGACACCAATGGAGACCCGCCAGCCCAGCTACGGCTCAATTTTCCCTCTCTTTAGGGCAGTGACTCATCGGAGGAAGAGGGAGACGGCTCAGAGGAGGAGGAGGAAGCGGGGGTGAGTACGGCAAACCAGCAGCCTGCAAAACAAATATGGGAATTTGGGAACTTTCTTTGGTTTTGTAGCCTCTGCTCATCAGCATTTGTGGCCACTGACCGCCCACAGCCTTGCGCTCTGGATGTGACTGGATTTTCTACTCTGGGCTTTATTTATTTTTTGTATATTTTTTTCCTTTTTCTTCTTTTTTGAAAGAGGATGGATGGGGGATGCACCAAACAACCCTGAGACAACCTTTCCAGGTTTCCATTTTCAGTGGCTCGGAAAGGAGCAGGATGGGCCAAAGGGCAGAAGCAGGGGGGTTCACCCACAAGGCAAAAGGGGCTGTTAGGAACTCCTCTTACCTTCCCCTTTCAGGGTGCATTGCCCCCATAGTGCTGATAAAATTGCTGTGGCAAATACAGTTATGCTCTGCACGTGTGTGTGTGGAGGGACACAAATTGATGCTATATCGGGAAATGCATGTTTGTACCAGCCCAGCCTGTAACACTGCTCCTGTCTGCTGGGTCAGTATCGCTGCTCAGGCATCGCTGCATTTGTGAGAGTCACCCAGGTCCAAAATTAAATGCCAGAGATTACAAAGGTCTCTTCTGCCTCACCGGCTGCAAATGCTTAAAAATAATCTGGTGGTCTTGGGCACACAGGTGCTCTAGGGCAGGGATGCTTGGAAACCAATGTGTCAGGTCTAATAACTTTTTTTTAATTTAATAATTTGAATGCTAATTTTAGGGGTCTTTTTAACAGGAGTGTAAGCCTGGGCATCTGGTCTTAAAACCCCCTTTAGAGCCCTGTCTGGAGCTGGGGTGCAGCACAAGGTGGCCCCTGTCTTCCAGGTACCTCCGCCAGCCTCAGCAACTCCCTGCAGTTTGGCCTTCTGTCTGTTAGTCTCCCCTACCACTGTGATCACTAGGCACAACTTTGAATAGTGGGATGAGACAGCCAAAAGTGGAATTTCATTCCCGAGGAACAAATTAAGTGATATGCAGGAATGCAGCTGCTGTTCAGAGCTGCCCCTTTAATTTCAAGGGCACAAGAGCAGTGTCTGTTCCTGGGCAGGGATGCTGCGTGCCTTCACTGGCAGGGGCTAGTCAGCAAGATAAATTGTGATGAAAGGCCCCAAGGTCGCTTATAGGTAAATAAAGAGCACTGTTATATTGGCCGCTAGATGGGGAGCATCACTCCCATCTGCACAGCTGGCTGCACCATGCAATTTGGTGGGTCCTCCAGTGGAGAGAAAAACAGGCTGGGTTTTCTCTGGCACCAGATGCCCCCATATTTTAAGTGTCTGAGTTGGCCCAAAGTGCTGGGGTGAGCATCCTTGGTCTTGGCGTGTGAGCGGCAGGGATTGCCCAGGGCAGGGATGGCAGTGACCCCACAACTGAGTTCACTTGCCAGTGGCAAGGTGCTTCCCAGGCTGGGGACAAGGTGAGCTGCCCCACCAGTTCCTCAATGCCTGCTCCAGGCTCTGCCTGTGTTTGGATTATTCATCGCCTTTTTAGCAGCACAGACTGCCGTGCACCCTGCTGAGAGACCCCCTCTGCTGCATGGTCTCTGGGGCCAAGCGGTGCTGACGGCTTATTGCTGGTGGGGTTTGGGCTCACGTGGGGCTTTGAGCCATCATACTCTTCCTAGCTATCTACACCTGCTGTGTAATGTGTCCACGTGTAGTGTGCCTGTGGCTTTCTTTGTTTATGGAAACTGGGAGATGTAACTTCAAAAGCAAACTTTATATGCTTTGTAAAGCAAAATGTGTAGCCAGAATGGGAACACCCGATTCCAGCCACCACCACTTAATTGCATGGCTTGTGCTGCCCTGCTGCAGCTGCTCAATTTCAGCCTGTGGTGAGACCCGTGGGAAAGCAGGAAACTCGGAGCAGTGCCCAAATGCCACATGGGGATGCTGCATGCCCCTCTTGCTCCTGGGAGGGCTGTGCTCCAGTCCTGCTGCTGATTACCTGCCCCATCTCTCCCTGCCCCTGCAGGAGGCATCCTATGCTGTCACCAAGGCAGCTGGCCATCTTGCTGGAGCAGCCCCTGAGGACAGTCACGGTGGGCTAGGAGGAGACATTGCATCCACTCAGCAGGTGTGGTTTGGGTGGCTGGAGGGGAGCACCTGTGGAGGCGGGGTGCATGCTCACTTGCATCCATGGGATGCCCTGTACCCCGTTTCTGCTTGGGGGTCTGCTGCGCAAGATGCACATGGCTGGGCCAAGCTCTGGGCATGAACTTGGTGGGAGGGTCAGAAAGGGCCCCCCAAAAAGGCAGCCTTGCCATGCAAGGTGCGAGGGGGACGCTCAGCTGTGCCCACACCCACCCCATGCCATGCAGCACCAAAAAGCTGCAGCCTCCTGACACCCAACTAATGCTGTGTTATTTTCCCCCTGCGAGGGCAAGGGCTGCCAAGGGTCCCTGAAGCAGGCCAGGAGCAGCACTGCTGGCAAGGGGGGTGACTCTGAAAATGAAGACAGTGACGAGAATGAGGAGGAGGAGGAGGAGGAAGAGGAGGAGGAGGAAGAAGAGGTAGCCGAGAATGAGAATGGCATCAATGGCACAAGCACCAACACCACCGAGGGGGCAGATGGACCTCATGGCAATGGCACTGTGGTGTCAGAGGAGAGTACTGGTGTGGCTGAGGAGGAGGAGGAGGAGGAGGAAGAGGAGGAGGAAGAAGAAGAGGTAGCCGAGAATGAGAATGGCATCAATGGCACAAGCACCAACACCACCGAGGGGGCAGATGGACCTCATGGCAATGGCACTGTGGTGTCAGAGGAGAGTACTGGTGTGGCTGAGGAGGAGGAGGAGGAGGAGGAAGAGGAGGAGGAAGAAGAAGAGGTAGCCGAGAATGAGAATGGCATCAATGGCACAAGCACCAACACC
This sequence comes from Steatornis caripensis, assembly GCA_013398225.1. NCBI lineage: Eukaryota > Metazoa > Chordata > Aves > Caprimulgiformes > Steatornithidae > Steatornis > Steatornis caripensis. Next base: position 80,220 of record VZSC01019308.1, read on the forward strand.
ACCGAGGGGGCAGATGGACCTCATGGCANCCGAAGCCACCACCATTGCCAGTACCACTGGCGAAGAGGGGCTGTCTCAGGCAACCACCATCGCAGATGGGGGACCCACGGTCGCCACCACAGCTGGGGAGCAGTGGGAGTATGAGGTGACGGCCAGGGGCCACGACAGAGGGGATGATGGCACCACCGATGGCAGCTATGGGGAGCAGGATGAATACACCCGCGGGGATAGCTACCGGGCCTATGAGGATGAGTATGGCTACTACAAGGGGCATGGCTACGATGTGTATGGCCAGGATTACTACTACAGCCAGTGAGCAGGTGAGGGAGGCAGCCCCAGTGCTGCCCTGCAGCTGCCCCATCCCACTCAGGAACATGTATCTGAAGGCTCACTTCATCCGCTGCGCGCCAGAGGGGATGGCAGGCAGCTTGCAGTGCGCACCAGCTCCATCCCAGGCTTTTTTTTGTATCTCACAAAGTGAAATGAAATAAAGCAACTGAACAGAGCTCATTGGTGACGAAGGGTTTGCTGCTGAATTTGCTGGGGTCAGTGGGGCGGCACGGTGCTTGGTGGGCTGAGGGGCTAGCGAAGCTCATGCTGCTCAGGGTTAAGTCTCTTTTTATTCCAGCTCAGAAGCACACGAAAGGAGGGAGGAACAGAAAGACTAACTAGGAAAGCCTCTGTAGAGTCCCCTCTGAAAACTGGTAGGGCATTTTTAGTGTCGCTGCTGTGGGACTACTGCCACGTCCTATGTAGAGTCGATATGAAATTGCAACATGTGGGTGACAATAATTTTACCACGTCTTCCACTCCTCGGTAGTGTGCACACATTTCGGCACACACCAGGCAATATTAATAAAGATAAAGACATTGATTTCTCTTTCTGTGCATCACTAGCTGTAGATGCACACCCCTGTAATGAGAACTTTGCTTCTGCATCCCTGCACCAAGCATGCAGGTCCCACCAAGGCCGGGCACCTCGGATGTGTTTTGGGCACCAGCGCTGCAGCCCAAAATGTTCCATGTCTCTCCCAGCCACATAACGTCATCCCCAGAGCAAAGTAGGGCTGTCACAGTGACAGTGGTACATCCACTCACCTCCTGAGTTAGGAATAGGAATGCCTGGCTTGTGGTCCCCAGGTTCCCTGTCAAGAGTCACCTCCCTGGGGGACTGTGGCCCCAGCCAACTGGGAATCAGCACCAGGGATGGGGAAGGACCAAATCCCACTGAGTTCCAGGCAGATGCTCCCATTTAGGAAAAGCGGTGGTTCTCAAGCATGGGTTGTGATAGGTACTGCATTGCCCTCACACTCCTGGAAAGAAAACCTGTGTTCACCTCCCGAGATAGGTCCAACTGCAAAACGAGTTTCTGTTCTCACAGCAGCAAGCTGCTGGCCACTGTACAAGACCACCTCTGTGTGCCAAAGCTGGGCTACAGCTGCTGAGGTGTCAAGGGGTGCTGCCTGCAAGGTGGGTGCCCCTGGCGTCAAATCGCTGTGGTGGCACTGGGGAGCCCTGTGCACGCTTGCAGCTGGGAAGGACACGCAAAAGCCCCATCATCCACATCCGCAGGGGTGCCGAAAGACGTCAGGGAACCAGCATGAACAAAGGGCCCTGGCACTGCCGGGGGTCGGTCCTGCTCCCACAGGGCACCCAGCCTGGCCCAGTGTGCGTCAGCTCTGCTGGGCACCTGGCCAAAGCTCTGCGCCAAGGCACACCATCTTGCTGCTCCAGTACCCACTGGGCAGCATCTGAGCGTGGCTCCCTGCCTGAGGGGAAAGGACAAGTTTCCTCTTGGCTCCAAGATTTGGTCCTGCCTGAAGCTGGATGCTGAAGGTTTAAGCATTTCTGGCATTAATGTGGCAGTCGTGCCCACTCCTAGGGTTTGGGTCAGGGCAGGGTGGCGGGTGGGATGGGAACTGTTGTTGCCATCACCACAGTGAGTGGTTGAGCCAGGCTGGCTGCAGCAGGGGGAGCTCCCCTTGGCATACGTGCAGGCAACCAGCAATGCCACCAAAGATAGATGGAGGGTAGGAGGAGAGTACGTACGTACGTTGTGTACAACCTCATAGCACCTTCCCTCAGCAAAGCTGGGCTCAAAGGGACCTGTGCATGCAGTGCATGAAAAATATTTTGTTTTCTCTTTTTTTAACACTCTTCTGTTTTGCACTCGCAGTGGGCTTAGCTTGGGGAGGGGGGTTGAGGTTGAAAATCAAAAAGCCAAGTGTTGGAGGCTACAGCATGGTGACAGCTCTCAGCTTGGCCAGGGCTACCCCACACTGCCAGCCGTGGCCACGACCAGGCCGGGCTCAGTGTATCACCCTTCCCTTTCTGCAGCCCTGCCATCTTTCCCATGTCAGTCACGGTGAGCACGCTACAACCTGCTGTACTCCCTCTTATCAATAACTAGGCTGGATGTCTGCCACACTAAGATCTGTGCTAATCATCGAGCAATTTTGCCTTCAGAACAGATATTTATAAACTGTGCTTTCTGTTTATCCAGCCAGGTGGAACATTTGATAGCTGTCTTTCACCACAAACACATTTTTAGCTGGAAATTACTCCCCCTGGTTATCTGCGGGTGCTGCCAGCCCTGACAAATGTCCCTGGGCAGGAGCTGATTGGCTCCACGCGCCTGGGGCCAACTTTAAATTTCAGCAAAGTGGGCACAGCCTCCACGGTCTGCCACTGGGACCTGCCTCCGGCGGCGAAAGGTAATCTTCTTACCTAGTTTGCCTGCTCTGTCTCTCCCCAGCCCTTTGGCTCTGCCCTCCCTGAGCAGGGCATCTCCTGCTTTCACTCCAGGCAAGTGCGGTGGGGACGGGGAGATGGCCCAAGCCTCAGCTTTGTACATCTGTGTATCATGCTCTCTTAAGCTATGTTGCTTTGTACTGCTGATCCTTGCGCATGAATTTCCTTCCAGCGTTCTCTGTAGCAACGCTTGCACGGCCGAAAAAAGTCTCCAGGCTGGACCTGCAAGCCCAAGCCAGGGTGGATGGGTGAAATGAGAATTATTAGCCAATGGAGCTACTGTCTCCTGCAATTTACCAGTGCTGTTGAAAACAGTGTGTGAATTTCTTAATTCAGACTTGGACTAGATGATCTCTAGAGGTCCCTTCCAACCCCTACCATTCCATGATTCCATTCTATGACTTACAGCTCTATGGCTTAGTCTGCAGTGGTTTTGGTGGTCATTTATTGCAAATACCCACCCAAACTGCTTTGACAGAATGAGTTAAGAAGCTTTAACACCTTCTGTCAGAGCACCCACTGGGTACTGCTGGCTGTGCATGTGTCCTTGCCTCACTGCTGCGTGCACATGCTGAAAGCATTGCCTTTGCTGCGAGGAGTGACGAGAGGCAGAGCGATGCCGAGGGCTGCCGCAAAGTCTGGGGAAAGCTGGGGTCACTGTATAATCTTACTGCCATGGGGGCTTTGGAACAGCAGGAATTTTGGGGTTGCTGCTGGCCAGGACTGTTGAGGATTGCAAGTCCTGGGAAGTTACTCCAGTGATGCTTTGCTTTNGAGTGCAGAGAGGCAGAGCGATGCCAAGGGCTGCCGCAAAGTCTGGGGAAAGTTGGGGTCACTGTATAATCTTACTGCCATGGGGGCTTTGGAATAGCAGGAATTTTGGGGTTGCTGCTGGCCAGGACTGTTGAGGATCGCAGGTCCTGGGAAGTCATTCCAGTGATGCTTTGCTTTGTGCCCCCAGGAGCTGCTCAAGATGCAAACAGCCCTCCTGTGCCTGTGCCTGTGCCTGCTCAGTACGGCCCTNTGGAACAGCAGGAATTTTGGGGTTGCTGCTGGCCAGGACTGTTGAGGATCGCAGGTCCTGGGAAGTCATTCCAGTGATGCTTTGCTTTGTGCCCCCAGGAGCTGCTCAAGATGCAAACAGCCCTCCTGTGCCTGTGCCTGTGCCTGCTCAGTACGGCCCTCTCAACACCCGTGAGTATGGCTTTCCCTTGCTTCCCAGCGTGCCGTCGAAAGCGTGGGGTGTACTACCCAGTGTGCCCTGGCACGCTTTCAGCAGCAGGAAAACATGAGTTATACCTACATACAGCTCCTCGGGTTTGCGGGGCAGAGGGGTTTTGTGGTGCTGGCGCATGGTGAACCCAGCAGGGAAAATATATATTAGCA
>VZSC01019323.1:0-51107 GCA_013398225.1 Steatornis caripensis
GGTGTGCCCGGCCCGGGTACCCGGCGAGAGGGAGCCTGAAAGCCCGAGGCGGTGCAGTCCGAGCGCAGGGCCCCTCGGTGAAGGAGCGGGCAGGGCTGGGGGCGCGCGTGCCACCTCGCGGGGGCAAGTGGCGGAAAGGAGTCGGGCTGCGGGCGGGCAGGTGCGGTCGGTTTCGCCGTGGTGCCGGTTTGTCCCTAGAACGCTATGAAAAAACGGCTAGGCCTTCACCTTCAGGAACTGAAGTCTGCCGCACTTCCCACGTGGAATACACGATGAACGTGTATCCGGGGCCATACATACAGAGCAAATTAAAGCTTTTTTTGTGCCCCCCTCCCCCAGAACACCTACTGAAGTGCCAGGGAGACTTGAAGACACAAGGGATATATGGTAACTTTTTTTTTAATCTATCTGGCTTTCACGGTGTAACTTACTCATCCTTCTCCTCTACTTTCAGCAGTTGTCTCTCCCGTTGTGCAACAGCTGCTGCTGTTTGGTTTGATAAGTGATCCCTGATGTTTGTTTTCTTTGAGCTTTGTAGCAATAGGTGCTTTGTTTTTCAGGCATTATCCAGTTACATTGTGTGATACTAGCAGAAAGTTAGCTTCATGCCTTTAACTTCAGAAATGCAAACTGTAGAATTTACCTTAGCTATGATAAGCTAATTAGCATTCAGATGACCTAAAAGACCTTTGAGAAGCACAGAGATGTCTGAGGGGGGCACCGAGGACACAACAGGTGACAGTCCTGTCAGAGGGGAATTTGAGCTGTTTGAGGTTCTGCCTTTTAAAATAAATTTATTGACACAAATTGGATTTCATTGCAGTGATGATTTCTAAGGTCTTAATTCATAAAGTGTTTAAGTAGCTACTGCTGCATCTAGTTTAGCAGATTAAATTGACTGGGTGAAGCTGCTAACCCCCAGCTGTCTGCCCTGTCCATAGCAGGGCACTGTTACAGCCACTGCTGTAAAGGAGGAGGGCTGCCTGCAAATCAAGAGCCAGCTTCACAACTACATTTTTTCCCCACCTGTTATTGGTTTAGTGCAGTGCAGCACTCAAAAATGCTGTAGAAGCCCCTGTACCCACCAAGCATTGTGTATTTTTCCTAACAATTACAAGAAGAAACTAAGAAATTCACCATTAGGCTTACAAAGTACAATGAGATCTTCAAAAACATTAAGAAATGCATATTGAGTCATACTAATGGCCTGCCCAGCGATCTGTGTCAGGCAATGGAGAGAGGAGAAGCAATTTAGGGAAACCAGCCTAGCCACTCACTTCCCCTAGTGTTCCCCGCTGCCATCCACAGCTCCTTCATTAGGGACACATACATGCATGCATCCTCCCAGTGTATACTTTTGCCTGTTGTAAAATTTTTTGTTGTTTTCACTGACTGCCTCCTAGATCTACTATTGCAAGGAAAAGTTTTGCATTCATCTAGTGCCTTCATCAGTTTGTAAAACTCAGCCGTAGCCTCCCCCAAGCTCCTCCTCTCCAAACAGTCCCAGACAGACTTCACCTGTCTTGAATAGGGGTAGCTCCATTCACTTGACCATGCGAACTGTGCTTCCTAAGCTGAGACCAGAAAAAACAAAGGAGACACAATCAAAGTTTTGAAGATGGTATAATTGTATGTGTCACTGTTTAAAGCTGGGCTGGTTATTAAACAAACAACAGATGTTCTTTGTTAACTCACTCCCTCCCCCAAATAAGGGGGAAGAGACTTAAGGGATGGGAAAATTAAAACAGCTTTAATCTAACTACAATAATAGCATATTATAATAATGGGAAAAAATAATAATGAACTATATACTAATATGCACAAAATCAGTATCAAGCTCCCCCCCCAATGACAAATACATCACCTGGATGCTGTGGGGCATGCCCCAGGAAAGTCTCAGACTGTACTCAGCAGCAGGCAGGAGTTGGATTCAGGATCAAAAGTACAATAATTGAATAGAGTCCTCCTCAGATGCTTAAGCAAGGAGCTAGGCAGTTGGAGAGTTGGAAAGCAACATCCTGTAAAGTCACCAGGAGCCCTAACACCCCCATGCTGGGCTTAAATAGGCTCCTGGGCCATGGGTGTGGGTGGAAGCACCAGGTGAGGCTGCTTAGGTTAGAGCCCGTTAGTGCCCTCGGGCCCCTGGCCATAAAGGGAGAGGGAGTGAGAGCCATGATCTCTCACCTTTATTCTAAGTATGATGTGTATGGGATGGAATACTGCATTGGGTCAAACCAGGACATTATAGTTATTAATGTTTATTTCAATTATTATAAGAACCTATAAATGTTCAGTGTGATAGTTGCAATGTGATTGCAGTGGTATTTAAGTACCTAATTTTATTGTTGTAGTTTCAGAATCTTGTTTCTTTTTCTTTGGGTAGATAGAAATTCCATGCAGGTCAGATATTCTTAAAGCACAAGCAGAACATTTTGAACAAGAGCAGGGCACGTATGTGTTTGTATAATTTCCTTGGATTCTTTGGTTGTACAAGATGAAGCAAGTAGAAATTCTAAATTGATCATTTAATTAAAATATAAAGATAACAAATAACGTGAATTCTTGAGCTTAGGAACCATTTACTTAAATTGCCTCATTGCTATGCAAAATTCTCAGTGTTAGTAGGCAAGTACATATATTAGTGTAAGAAATGCTCATAATGCTTGTCACTTTGATGGCTTAAAGCTTTAATTGCAAATTGCCTTCTCCCTGTCAAGTATGCTACACTTCAGGACACCTGGATACTACTAAATTGGTGCAGGAGGGCATGTTGTTTCAAAAAGCAGTTTTATATATTCATTATTAACCTCAACTGTTGAGTTGGGTTTGTTGCTTATGGCAGTAACTAGATGAAGTTCCAGAGGAAAATGAGATAACCTACCACACGATTAACAAACTGAGTGCTTTTATATATTGCAGAAGAATTTTTTCTTGCTTCCTGGAGGTCATCAGGTAAACCTTGAAGCGTGAAAGATATCTGCCTTAGTCAAGTTTTTAATTTTATTTTAATTATTACTTTTCTAGAAGACCTCTTTGATACAACTATAGAGCCGGTGAGATGTTCTTTCCTAACTACACAGTGTCAGGATTTAGTTGCTCCTAACACAGTAACTAGCAAAGTTATCTCTTTTTTGAAACAAAAGTAAGCAGTGGGATTTTGGATGTTGATGTTCTGACTTTGGCCTTGCTGGATGTTCTGGAAATCCTGCATCACCCTGTGGTTGCTATATACGATTATTTTGCATGAGTGTTCTGCAGTAGTACTTTCAGAGATTTCATTAGTTTGCTACCTTTTAAAGCCAGCTTTATGAGAACAGATTTTAGTGATTGAAGATGCTTTCTTTACCACTTAAATAACTACCATTTGTGTGCAAACTATGTTTCTTTTATGAGATTTGCCATAGGTTCTGCTAAATGTATTTTGCTAAGTGTAAGAAAATTGCAGAAGACCTTGCTAGAAGAAAAATCACTCTGAATGGCTTCTGAAACGGACCTCTTAAAGTTTTAGTAAGAGTTTGCTTTGACAGACAAGTCGGTGCTTTCACTAAATCAGTAGTTTGTTTGCTTAAAAATAACCACCCTAGGTTGCAGCTCTGCATGTATTCTCTTTTTCTAGAAATCAATATATTGTTCTTCGTGGTTGACTGACTCGTACATGCAAATAGCAGGCTGACTACTGGTTACTTAGAAGAGTTTATACAACTGTAGAAGAAGAAAAAGCTTATTCATTAGTGTGATAAGGGCATGAGAGGAATAGAAAAGGAGTGTTACATGTTGAGAAATCACATGGGCTTACTGGGTAAGTAATTATAAAGATCATACTGCAGTGAATACAAGAAGATGCCGGGAGCTTATTGTATTCTCTTGACCTGGTTGAAATGCTACAGAAAGGTGGAGGGGCTGCTGTTGTGTAATGCATGCTGAGATCCTACCCAGCAAACACTGAATGCATCTAGTTTGCTAAGCTGGTCTTTTTTTTACTTGTTTTCTGCATAGTTCTGGATTAGCGTAGTATCATCAGCTTTGTAATTGGATGAAACTGCTACAGAGCTCTGTGTCCAAGCACTGCTGAATGTTTTATGGGCAGCTGAATGTCTTTTTTACAAAATGGGGATTATTCCATTGTTTTCCAAGAGAATACAGAGAAAGAACCTAAGAGTGTCATGCTATGGTTTGTCTTTACATTTTTACTGCTTAAAGACAACAGATTAATCTGACAACCTCAAAATATTTAGTAAACACACATATATATGCACGTTAACAATATGAGAGTCTACTTTGATGTGCATGAATGGTGGTGTTTGAATTGTATGTTACAGGACAAGGGGCAACAGGCACAAACTGGAACATGGGATGTTCTATCTGAACGTGAGAAAGAACTACTTTACTGGGAGGGTGCCAGAGCCCTGGCCCAGGCTGCCCAGAGAGGCCGTGGAGCCTCCTACTCTGGAGAGATTCAACCCCGCCTGGATGTGTTCCTGTGCCCCCTGCTCTGGGGGCACCTGCTTTAGCAGGGGGCTTGGACTGGGGGATCTCCAGAGGGCCCTGCCAGTCTGTGATTCTGTGAGTTGTCTTTCTTTAGTCAGCTGTTCTATCACACAATGACCTTCTCCACAGCCAGGAAGGGGGAATCGGGAAAAGGAAAGAAAGCCCATCAGTTGAAATAGAAACAGATTTAATAAAATAATAATAACAAACAAATATTAATGCTAGTACTAACATAAAATACACAAAGTTATACTCAGCTCACATAGTGGTTGCAAGTTGTGCACTCCCAGCGGTGAATGCCAGATGTCAAACCCTGCGACCACCACAGCTCCAGCAAAAGCGTGACGGTCACAGCAAATGGGAGAGTAGGCCTTGGGAGCAGAAGGATGGGCGAGACCGTCCAGGGGTGGTGACCATTGAAGAAGGAGGAAGAAGGGAGGAGGAAGGGCCATCTCCAGCGAACTTTCCAATTTATAGTGAGGGTGGTGTTTATGGTATGGAATACTGCTGCTGGCCAGCCTAGGTCATCTGAATTCTCTTGTTCAGTGACTTTCAGGTGTAGTTTCTTTTTAGCAATGGAGCAGAAACAGTTGGGAATAGAAATTAAAAACAGAGAACTAGTTTTTATTTGGAAGAAAAAAATAATTAAAAGGACAAATCAAGTGTAAATCATGTTAATTTTGGAGATGTAACTGATGAAGAAGTCTTGTTGACCCTTCTGTGAAAGGGAATTTCCCCGCTGATATAGCCTGAAATAAAGAAATTGCAAGAGTGAAGTATCATCCTGTGATTTGAAGGATTCTAATGTCAGGAGACAGTTCTGCTGAGGCAGCTTTCTCTGTTAGCCACCCAGTTGGAATTTGGGCCACAGACACATTGCGGTTTTCTGTGAGGTAACTTGTCTGTGGATAGCTTCTTGGTCACTACCATTTGCTGGGAAAATTGCTGCCTGGAGAAAGCTGAAGAAAAAATGGAAAGTACCCCAACATTAAGCTGATCTAGCTCAAGCAAAAGAACACTATGCATTACTAATGACAATGTTTGTTGTGCTTTGGGCCGTTTTCACAGATACATGTAAAACAGCCCAGATGATTTTTATAAGGTTGTATAAGCTGCTGCTCTAGTGAAGACTACGACAAGCTTGGATGTGATTAGGTGTGGGCATTTCTTTGAAGCTGATTTGGAAACTGCAACGGGACTTGCTTTTTCTGACTGAAAGCCCGATGTGGGGATTGGAAAGAGCAACTTCATACTTCTGCTATCCTGAACCTGGTAGAAAACCATGTATCCTATCATCTACTTTGTTAATGGCTTTCCAATGAAAGTCAAAGAAATGAATTGCACCTGAGTCACTGGAATTTGACAATAATATGATTCATCATATGGCCCTGAAAAAGCTATTTTAGAGGATTAGAGTGTCATATTATGCTATGTGTAATATTTATGTGAACCTTTTAAAATTTGTCTAAGCTGGGTTGAGTAACTTTCTGGTGAGCAAATAAAATATCAGTCTAGATTATACATTTTTCATTTTTTCACTTACCCAAATATTTATGTTGTGTTCATTATTAAAGTGGAAGGTGGGGATATACAGGTAAATATTTGTCACTGTTGTGGAGGATTGATTTCAGTGACAGCACATGCTTGGAACTTCCTGACTGGAGTAACAGCATGAGAAAATCTGATAGCTGGTCATATTTTTAAGGGAAATTTGTGTACTGTGGTCTGCTGTGATTTGGGTCAGCTACTAAAATGTACTTTTTATTTTCTGGCTTTGAAAATGTGTTTCACAACCTTAATGTCACCTAGTGTAACTCAGCTGGGCTCAGTGCGGCTACATGAATTTATAGGAGGTAATGATGTGGCCCAGTAAAAGAACGGATGCATGCTTTGAACTTGTTCAAAGCTACATTTCATCTAAATTAGGCTGGATTCACCCCCACAAGAGGAGATAACACTTTTATCCTGTATTAGGGTTCAGTTTATTTCTGCTCTTTGCAGAAATTTTACCTCAAGGGTGAGTCTGTCTCATAGCTTGCATGTATCAGTGCCTTGTCCTCCAGTTTACTAATTTAAGAGCTCATGAATCAGACTGCACTGCTCAGCACTCCATTGTGCTTCTGATAATTAATCAGATATGGCTCTAATTACTGACCTTCAGCAGAACTTAACTGTGGTCATCTGTAACGTCATCTATTATTGACATATTAGAGGAATATAGGCAACAGAAAAAGAACTTGCAGGAATTTTCTAATAAAACTATAATGATTTTTTCATCATGAACCCTTTTTTATATAGGTGAAGTGTGGTCTCCTTATTTGAAAGTATCTGCGCTTTTATGTATAGCCCCGTGATGTACCATATTGTTGAAAGCTTTCTAAACTGCAGACACTCACGTGTAAGGTAACTGGCACTTATAAGGCAGCACCTGCTTGGCCAAGGCTGTTGGCCCATGTGCCCAGGGCAGAGCACACAGACTCAGAAGTGCTCACCAGAAGGAGCCATACACAGTTATTGCATGAAATGGGAACAGACTGTAACTTGTCTCCTTCAAACTTCTTTCCTCATTAAAAACTATACCTATAGTGTTCCAAAGCAGCAAACTTTCACAGCCTCTGGTCAGAGCTGTGCTTTCTCTTGCTTCTATTATTTATGAATTTTGAACACAGACAGCAAAGATGACAAAAGATGTGTTATCTTTTACTGACCTGAAGTACAACAAAAGGCAATGTCACGTTGGGAGAAAAGCCGAACTAACAGGAGATGTATTGACAGAGTTTACTGACTTCATGCAAAAATAAAATGTTGTCGTTTAATTTTAAAACCAGAATTACATTTAAGAAATTAAGTCAATTATTATACTCTTAAAATAGACATGCAAATCATACTAATACTGCTTAATAATAGTGATAACTGACTTATTCCCAAGGTTTCTGACAAATGCTTTTAAGCTAGTTGGAAGCAGAAGGTGTGGTCTTGCTGTAGAAATACCGTAGGCAATTATTACAAATATTAATCTCATCAATCAAAAAATGCTTTCATAGCTCAAATGGCATCTGTGTCTTTTGCTTTAACAAACTTTTTTCACTAACACACTGTAAGTATTTTCTTTAGAATTCTGAAATACAGTTGGGTTTTTTTTCTAGTGGGATTTCAGGTGCTTTGGATTTGATTTTATCCTTTGAGGTGCACACATAGACATGGTACTGGTGCAGCAAACACTTGAACAGCAGAGCAGACTGCCAAAAACTTACTGTTTTTAAGCTAGGCAGCTGCAAATGACTTCAATCATATGAAGATAGTTCAGCAGTATGGTAGTTATGACGGGTGGTGGGAGAACCTCAGTACAAATGTAACTGCAATGATTTTCTGCCCTTTTTCTCAAGAAACTGAGCATTTGAAACTGGTTTGCCAGGTAGTGAATACCTAATCAATATAAAATACAATTTACTATTTCTGCTTCCTGAATGAGAGTTTGGCAGTTGCAGTAAATGAGGAATTGTGGGACTCTGTTTTAGCACCAACATCTAAATAAGTTACTGATAAGTACTAACAAGAGAGAGATACTGTAAAAGAAAAAGGTTGTGGTTTTTCTTTTAACAAATTTGATTTGTTAACAATACCACTTTATAAACTCAATAAGGGAATGCTGAGAAAATGATGGGAAACAAAGTGCCTGTTCTTGGAAGTTTTGGTTGCATTCCTTCTCTGGAGCATGTGCTTAATCAATGTCTAAATACACTGGGAAGGTACACAGTGCTACTAGGTAGGACAGAAAAGGTCCTAAAATTGTATATGCATAACAATGCATTGTTTCTTGTAATGCATATATTATGTTCATTAAAATAGGGGTGATACCAGTACTGGAATTTTTTCCAAATAAATACTGCCTGTTTATATCTAGATTTTTGTCTTCCTTTCAGTTTCCAGGTAGGTAGAATATTTTGATGCAAGAGCGATTGTAAGTACAAAAGAGATTTCTTTGTAGAATTAATCACCCTCAGAGGATTCTTGAGATGATCGTTTAATGTTTATGGAGCACTTGCATATATGTAGCTGATACATAAAAGCAGTAGTTTGTCACAGATGTGATAGGAAGAATTAGGGAGAACAAGACATGAACAAGGTATCTATAGGTACGGTCACTTCAGTTAAGGCATATGTGAAGCCAGGTCCAACCTGTGAAATAGTTGAACATTAGTTCTGATTTCACAGTTATGGAAGTGGAAGCACAGAGATAAGGACCTGAATTCCAGAAGGGCTGAACAATTGCCGTCTCTGCTGACTGATTGTAAGAGTGGACTGTTACACTGATAACATCATTACATTGCACCACTCCTAAAAGTTGGGTACCAAAGAAATCCCAGAGAGCAAGTTTGCTTTTTTGGTTGCAGCCCTCTTTTAGATGTCATGCTGTCCTTTCTTCCCCTCCCAATCTATGTGCATTGTGCATTTTTAATTCTCCTTTCCTGCTGGAGATCAAGATACGTTTTACTTAATTGGAATTTTTTTTACAGTCTTGCAGCAAGACTGGATTAACAGTTGAATTATCCATGCACAACTTCTTTGAAAGCACTTCATATTTTAGCTAGACTTGGGAGCAGCAATAGGAGGAAACGCTTCTATGTATTCTGGGGCACCATTAATGGAATATGCATTGTGTAGGGACAATTGCTAGGGAACAAATTAATCACAGATTATTTATTTAACAAAGTACATTATTGATGTTACACTCAGGTGGTTTTTTGCAAACATATGGCAAGTAATTGGTATTAGCATATTTAAATTGATGCGGGAACTACTGTTTTCTTGGTTGGTAGGCCATGTGGCAAGAGAGACCACTTACTGAAGTATTCAGGACTGGCTTAATGGCTTGTTTTTATGGAACACTTGAAATAGAAATGTATTCCCCAGCACAATGCACACACTCCATAAATGCCTTATGTCAGCACAGTCAGCTACTTGTTTGTAGTTTGTATTCAGTTGGTGAAACTAGTTATGGACAGTCTGCTTCATGTATGTAGGTAAAATGCATGTGACTGAACTGAATGTAGAAGCCTGTAGCTGTAGGAACACAGGGATGTTGTAGCACTTGAAGTGTGACTGCCACGGCATCGCATACGATGAACAGGTCAAGAGGCTTTCTCCTCTGTTTAAAATTCTGTGTTTAAAGTTTTCCCCTCTGTTTGATTTCTCAAGAGAGCTTACCTGAAAAATCAGTTAACTCTTTTATTTTTTCTGTTATTTTGGGGGGTGTTCTAATGATTTTAAACCCTAAGTTAATTAATACCAGCTGAGATAATGGCTGAATCAGAAAGTTTTGTTTGAAATCTTAAAATTTATACTACACCTGTTGAATAAGTTTAGGATACACTATACAGGGGATAGTAGGAATAAAAATGCTGTTGTTTTGATTTTTATTTACATATATAAATATTTTGTATATATGATGTATGTGGGGGTGTGTATATATGTATAAAAACATCATGTGAAATGCCTCTTTACTACATGTTTGCTATTAGTACATTCTTGGTTTGATTTTTTTTTCTTTTTTGTCTTTTGTTGTTGTTTTGGTTTGACTTTTGAGTTTCCATTAGCAGTACTGTCTGGTTATCATTAAGAATTACAGGCTGAAGTCTTTTCCTAGAGTCTCCAAGGCACAAATGAGTAAGAGCTGCAATCAAAGCATCCCAACACATCTGTTTCAGGTGAGAAATAGAAAAGTCTACAGAATTAAAGGCTTCGTTTAAAAAACAAAAGAAATCATTCAGTTTATAAGTTTCCAGATGGCAAAGAAAAGAACAGCAAAGAAAATGGAAACTGCACTTCATCAGAACAGAAGAGAGCGTGTCAGAGCCATCAACTAGCAGATGTAAGAGCTAGAGCTGCTATTGGGATGTGTAATAGGGAAGAGTGGGTATGTGTTTTTGCCCCTGAACCTGTATTTGTTCGAGCGAAGTGCTGACTGATACTGCTTGGCAATTGGGTAAAGTTATATTACTGTGTCTGGTTTTAGGTTGTCATGTGATTGTGTAAGCCTGTTTGCAGGGCTAGATGTTGAGCAACATCATGTTTCTAGAAAATTCTTAGTCTAGAATTAATTGATTTATCATTGAAAGTTCAGTATTAACTAATCTGTGGCAAAGAAATTTATCTAGCAAAAAGTTGGAACTATAGGCGAACACTTAGATTTTCACTTAATCACAGATACTAATGTTTTGCTAGCTGTTTTGAGGCAGAAAGTCCTTTCCCCATACAATGAAGATGCATTTAATGGGATTGTTAATACTGAACAAAAAAATACTGTGAGTTTGATTTTTCTGAATGAAGTACCTGTAAAATTTGCATACAGTTTTCATGTAAGGGTTTGTTAGTATCTATACAGGGATAGTAAATCAGAGTAGAGAAGGAGAGTGCTGGGAAATGTGCTTCCTACAGCTGCTACAATTGTAGACCCTAAAATTGTTGCTAATTTTCAATGGCTTTACAGCCAGTGAGTCTTGTCCCCCCTGTATATCTTCCTTAGTATGATGGGAGATATGAGAAATGAGTAAAGTAGATGGTCGAGGTACAGATAGCACCTATGCTTCAAAGAATTTTCTCTATAAAAAGTTTGCAAACTGCCAACATGTCACAAGTGAAAATATTAAAACTTGTTGCTAGGTGCACTGAGTGCTCTTAAATGGTACAGTACTAGTCTTCAGAGTTATAAATTCTTTGTAAGTGAACTGATAGATTTGGCAGCTATAAAACCATCAACTTGACTTTAATTTAATGATTATTGTTATTTTTTTCTAAGAAAGAAAAGGGGAAAAAAATAAGGGAATATAAGGGCCGGGAACAGTGAGATGTAGGCTCTGAGCTGCAGTGCTTTGGTACACTGCAGATGGAGAATAGGATTTGGCTAAACAGAGCGCAGAATCCGTACCAGATTCAATCTGTTAACCCAAGACTGGCCTCTGAAGTTTGGGGTGTAAGTGTCTTCTGCAGGAAAACCTGTACTCTTGATGAAGAGGGCTGGAGGCCAGAGGAAGGGAAGAGTGTGTGTATGCTATATGGGTGTGAGCATTGTAGAGATTTCAAATCCTTGGAAAAGAAGAGCGCCCCGTCTAAAAATTGAGTTCACGGATATGTATGTGGGACACAACTGTTTTTATCATGCCAGATATATTCTGGCTCAGGTGTAAAAAGAGCTATGCAAATAAGTAGCTCCAAGCACAGTGACTAACTTAAACTGATTTCCGCTACATTTTTATTGTGATGACCAACTTTTTAACTAAATTATATAAGGGTTGTTTGTAAATTCATCTGCAAGGCTCCTAACAGTGTTGCTCTCCACCTGTTCACCCTATTCATAGCATTTTAATGTAGCCAGTGTTTTCCTGCCAGCTATAGCTTCTCCTCCGTGCTGTTCCCTGTTGTTGATCCACCATCACTTGCTCTGCTATCCAACAAAGAAACTGTACGGGTAATTGCTGATAATCTGGCTAGAAGTATTTACCGTCTGGCTGGCTGGCCACCAGGTGCTGCTGCCTGCTCACCTCTAAGGAGTCAGACCTGTAGGTTTGGGTGCTGCATGTGGAGTTTTGCCATATGTTAAAAACGATCTATTGTGAGAACTTATTTTTTTTTTTAAATCTGGTTTTGTAGCAGGCCTACAGGTTCCAAAGTTATCAATAGAGAGTTGACAGNGAGTCAGACCTGTAGGTTTGGGTGCTGCATGTGGAGTTTTGCCATATGTTAAAAACGATCTATTGTGAGAACTTATTTTTTTTTTTAAATCTGGTTTTGTAGCAGGCCTACAGGTTCCAAAGTTATCAATAGAGAGTTGACAGACAGAATGAAACCTTGTTTTCTGAGAAAAGCAGGTTAAAAATAAAAAACATGTAAAAAAATCTGAGAGTTTTTTTAATAATAGTGACTATGAATTTCTAGAAATACTTTCTATCCGTCTTTATACGTCAGGGAAAGAGTTTGTTGATGCTCTCCTAATTAATACCAAAGAACATATGTGCATCTGAGCTAGTACTTGCTGTATGCTGTGATGATACAAAGAACTGATCTGATACTTGACTAGCATTTCAGGAATACACAGTTCTGAAAACAGTGCTCCTTTTAGTTTGAGGAACAATGGGCAGACTGTTCTTTTGTCAAGTTTGTCTTTTATTTTAATAACTTTTTTTTTAGGGCGGAGTTTTAATGTTTTGATGTCAGAATGAAGAGCAGGATACCTCTCATTCTTCTAGCTTGTGGCTCCTTTAACCCCATCACAAACATGCATATGCGTTTATTTGAGCTGGCTAGAGATCACCTGCACCAAACAGGTCAGTAAGGTGTTGTTAGAACTACACACACATGGTGTTTTGCTGTGAAAAGGAAGGTTTGTAACACTCACTATAGGTAGACTATCGCTTTATATCTGGTATACAGCTTTCATGGCATATTCAATATAGAAAGTCTAGCATTACCTTTTCCTTTGACTCAGTACATAAACAAGTATCATAATGAGCATTCATGCAAATAAAGTTTCATCAGCAGTTTTAGGATCATATTCATGAAAAAGGCTGAGCCTTGCGAAAGAATATGCTTAACAATTTTGAAACAGAGAAGAAACATTTATGTTCAAATGTCATGCTTTTATGATAAATTGTGTTTTAATACGAAGTGTTACAGTTGGCAGTTTTGACAGCCCGGTGAAACTGGAGAAAAGATGAAACATTAATTATTCATTATCCGTCTTCACTAAGAGGTACAAGTTATCTCCCCTAGCAAAGTAATTTCCCCATAAAGGAGATCGGAAAAGCTACATGTCAGCAAGCTAGAAGGTTTTGGCAACAAAGGAAAATGTGGGTAACATCAGGAACTTAAGCAAGGATCAGAAAGCTACTGAGAAGCATTGAACTCTAAGCTTGATCAACTGCTTAGTTGCCGAGTTGCAGATTTTTTTCCATCTGGCAGCTAAAATCTACACATATGTTTCTGGAAGAGGTTGGAAGGGAATCATAGCTTGTTGCAACCTGACAGAGAAGCTCCTAGAGAGGTGGTTCAGTAGGAACCTGAACAGAAAATAATAGTAAAAGGAATTTGGCTGTCAAATTGTGGAGAGAGGGTTAGAGAATCTGGTAACCTACTGATATCATTGTGCAGAAAAAGCAGCAACTACATGCTCGCCATATACTGTGAGAATACTTTGACTTCCGTGAGGAAGAATTGCACAATCGGCTCTGAGGGCTGCCTCTACAAGTCTGTATTGCAACTGTAAAATTATTTTGTTCCTCCTGCAGGACTAGAAATAAAGAGTTAGAAAGGGACTTCAGTTGGCTTTTCTCACTGTAATTTTGTAACTACTTCTGCTGCCCAGTTATGCAAGGAGTAGGAAGGCAATGTGAGACCAACTGGTACTGAAGTCGTATGTTATAGTCCAGTAGCTTATTTCTTTACTTTGAAAGGAGGATTGAACTGGGAAATGAATTATGATTCTGTCTGAATCACAATTCATTGTCTGGTCTGCTCCAGGGCCTGTGTAACAAGACTCCATCCATGCTTACTCAGAGCAGTTTACTTAAACAAGTCTAATGAAAATGAAAGCTGTGTATTACATTGCACCTCTGTAACATCAGTGCTTAGTTCTGGATAAGAGATAACTTATACTTAGTTTAAGAAAATAACTTAGTTCTTTGTTTAATGTGTGGAGTCTTACTAGTATAAGTATTCCATGCATTAAAGAAGGGGACTTCATTTGTGTCAGGGTTGCCTTCAGTGTCATCATTGCACTTTCTGAATGCTTAACCCAGGATGTCTGCAAACCAAGAATCCTCAGTTAGCTTATGGAAGCTTTACCCATCCTAAGTAGAGGTAGCTTTATTTGAAGTAACTATGAATGCAGATATATGTGTTTATATGTATGGATACATAAAAATCTGGCCTATGGTCTTTCTTGCTATGGTGAAGACAGTTTCTCAAACAGAAGGGATGGGCAGCATGCTTTAGAAATGATCGATTTTGGATGCCTGTTTTATGGCAGAACCATTCCCACCCAGGAAATTAATTGGTCGTTCTCTCATGTTTTCAGTCCTATTTCCGCTTCTGCAGTTACCAGGGAAGGAAAGGAGAAATGGGAGCTTATTTGCTGAGAGGAAGCGTTAGTTGCAGACTGGGAGCTGATAGTGGGGCTGCAGAACAATGGTTATACATGACTAAAGCTTGTTTGAAGCAAGGTAGGGGTCTGCCATACTCACATTGATTCCCTTCTCAGTGAGAGCAATGGACTTCCCATCTAACATACACGCTGCATGCCTGAAAAAGTAACTAGCGTGAGTGAAGAATTAACTAGCACGAGGGACGATGTTTCCTAGGCCATGAGAATGACTGACTTCTGGTGCTACTTCAGTGTTTCTGTGCTGGCACAAATCAGGCAGAAACAATGAGCTGTGCAATAGCTTGGCTGGAGTTGACTTCACAGTCAGGTTTTGCTGTTATGAATGACATGACCATCCCTGATGTGCATCCTGATGGACATCTCCAGTAATTCTGTCTGCCAGCTTCTTGCACATCACTTCAGTTTCAAATGCTGTCTAATCTTATTTTTCATACATTCCCTATTTTAAGTAGGGAATTTTATCGAGTTTCTGATACTTTAAGCAGTAGCTGCAGTTTCATTGCCACATGTCAAGTAATTCATCCTTTTTCTGTTAATATCAGTTGACAAATCTTGTTGTGCTGCTTTATAAATACAACAGACGTAGCTACATGTGGCTGAATAATGCTTCATTTATCTGAATTTTGTCTCTACATATGTGAATTTGACTTAACACGTCCTCACACATAGCTAGAATCTTCTCAGATTCAATCTCTTGTTTTAAAATTGTTTCTTGAAACTTGCACCAACTGTGGCAAATGCCTTTCCAGTCTGTTAATAGCTAATGCCAAATGCTTTTATTTCACTTTGACTGTATTTCTCATTGGACCATGAAGTCCAAAGAATCAACCTATGCAAGATATTTAAAACCCAGGTATTGCCAGTGGAGGATACTTACATCACTAAGTTTCCAAAGAAGACCAAAAGTGATAGAGGTTAGAGGAGGGAGTATGAAAGGCGAGATGTTTCTCTCTGTGACAAGACAGATGCAAGGGGGAGGTGAAGGACAATGAGTTACTATCTTATGAAAACTTGGGAAAAATGTGACACAACCAATAGATCGTGTCAGATGCAGCACTGGGCAGCAGAGAAGTCCAAGGAGTAATGAGTCGCTAACCAGCCTTGGGAATTTAGAAGTTTATGTTGTTTAAGGGCTGCATCTGATTAAAATGGACTGATATTTTCAAGAAAGGAATACAAACAGATTGTAACAGCAGCAAGTCAGCATAAATGCACAGATTTCAATTTGTTTTCCTGCAACAATTTTGATAACCAGTATTTGAATGCAACACAAAATAACCCTAGTTTGATCCTGCTGTTTTGGTAGTGTGTAGCAATACAGATACATGATTGGAATAGGATCAGATCAGCAGTAGTTATTCACTACATATACAATAAATATTGACAGACACTAGTTAAAATTAACTGAACTTAAAAAATGAAAAGGAAACAAATATTTAATTTTTTCATTACAAGATTTACAGCAGTGCTTGCTTAACTGGAGCAGTACTTGGTTAATTGTATTAGGCTTTACCCTTGAAAAACGCATGAAGAGGGATGCATGTGTGGTTAGCATTCAGAAAGAATTAAATCTATAGAGTGCACTCTGCGGAGGTGCAAATCAAAGCAACAAAATCATAAATCTTAAGACATGTCAAGATATACCACATCCCCAAAGAAAATGCTCCTGTTACACAAAACACCATTTTCTGAAGACTGTTATCAGTGCATACAGTTTAGGTACTAAACTTTTTCTGAATTTAAGGAATGCTTTTCCAAGTGGAAGGTGTGTAGGCATCTTTCTGTTCAGCAAGTTTGGTTGTCTTACTATAAAACCTAGCAGAATAAGGGGTGGGCGACCCCTACTTGCAGTGGTGTTTGGGTTATGCCCTGTATTTGACTTTGGAACCCTAGTCGTCTAGGATGTAGCATCTCTGAAGAAAACCATCACTTCCCAGTCATGTTACATGGCAAAAGTCAGCCTGGATGAGAACGTTTCAGAGTAAGGTGTCTGGTGAGTAGAGCTACAATACTTTATTATTCACATTGTTGCTCTCAAGATGGTGGTTTTAGACTTCCTTTCTGGAGGAAATACTCGTTTTCATAGCTGTCAAGAAATTACCTTTCCTCCTCTTTGTCCAAATCCAGTGAACTCTATAGAAGTGAAGTTGTATTTTGAGGTCTTCATTCAAAATGTTTATTATAGATGTGATGTGTGGAGGTAATTCAGCATTTATTTGAGAACTGATCATTGTGCATGCTCAGTTAGTCAGCAGTTGGAGGAGAGTTCCTGAAGTCATGGTGTATTTGAGTGGCTGTCTGACTGCAGAGGTAAATCTGCATCTTCAGGCCCTGTAGTTCACTCAGCTGGGTGGATATGATTTATGTTTGTCTAGGTACTCGTATGGCATCTGTCACTACAATTTTTGCACACCTCATCTAGTTCAGTGAATGCATCTTTCAAGCACTCTGAAGTGGTGAAGGTAAAGTCATCCATCCTATGGAAAGCTATTCTAAAAGATTGTCCATTACTGCTCTGATGTATTTGTTGTTGATGTTGACTTTCAATGCAGTGATTGCTAAATTGTTTACCCCTTTGATTTTCCTTCTGTTGAATTCCCCTCACAGAAAGTGACTGAACATGAAGTAAAAAAGTCTTGCCTATTTTCTTTTCCTTTTTCATGCTTGGCAATCTATATATCTGTCATGGAAAGGTAAGCATAGGATGGTATCTTTTTGATATTTAGTCTGTAAATTGTTTTGAACAACTCAAATATTTGGGATTATGTGTATCTAGTCATTATGTGGTGGTTTTGTTTTTGTTTTCTCCCCTACATGACATTTGAACAAAGATGTTAGATATTCCTCCCTTCACCCCAGTTAATTATAACCTATAAATAACATTAACATTTTGGTTTAAATGGAACAATGAAAGATCCTTGTATTTGTTTTCCTAGCATTAATAGGCTGAGAGTTCTGGGAAGTAACTGTTGGGTTCAAGGGAAACCATTACAATTACTTCATACATAATTTTGTCATGTGATTTTAATGTACATGTAATCAGACATAGAAGGTTGATAAAATAAATTAAATAATCCAGTTAACTAACCATGTTCGTAAAAGCAAGTGTGCCAGTGGTTGTTTCAGTGAAGAAATGAAAGCTTCCATTAACATAACCTCTTGTTGCATCTTAGATGGTTAGAACATGAGATTGTATTGTAACTATTTTCCAACGTTGTTCACTTCTGATAATAAGTTTTACATCATTTTAGATTCTGAAAGATGCTACTTTCCTCTTGAAGGAGGACTGACTCATCAGCAAAGTGATTTTTGTTATTTATGTATTTGATCTTGTGTATATACTATGCAGTAAAATTTAAACTGTTCATCAGCCTCATTTTGTTTTCTGGTTTGAGGCCATACTGCAAAGTCTAACAAAAAAAGCTTGTTGTGTTAATGATTACATTATGTTACAGGAGTAGAAAAATATGGGCATATTTTCATATTTAATTAACATGATCAGCCAGATAGAGAGGATCTTTAATGGCTGCTAAGCTGATGTTTCGACCATAGTGCTGTCTCATTTTAGACTCCATTAGCCCATGTTTGGTCTTGAATCTTCTGATTTGTCTGAATCACATTAATCACAGCTGCAGTAATATGCTATAATTCTTGCTTTAACACAATGAAAAGGCACAATGATTTTGTAAATAGTAAGCACCAGATGCTTTAGAACAAAGCAGTGGTCAGTTAAGTAATCCATTGCTCTGGCTGTATAAAAGCTATACTTTTTGAAATATAAAACTTAAATATATCTAGCAATTTTGATAGTTTGCATCATAAATTATAAACATCTCTACTTGCTTGAAAATTGTGTGTTCATTCAGCTTTCCTTTCTGAATGATCTAATAGGATAAACGTATTGATAGTAATTGTGAGCGGTTCACAGAGGAATGAGAAGGCTGGGGTTTAGTTTTTTTAATTGCTGTTTCTGTATTAAAAATAATACCTAGATCAGGTTGCTCATAGCCTCTTATAACTTTGAAGTTAACCATGCTTTGAAGAGGTCGGTCTACGTGAGCTCCCAAGGTCCCATCCACCCTAAATTTTCAAGGTTCTATGAAGATTACTTTTTTTTTCTTGCCTTTTATTCAAAAGGAAGGTATCAGGTGATTGAAGGCATAATGTCTCCTGTTAATGATGACTACGGAAAGAAAGGCTTGGTTTCAGCAAGGCACCGGATAGCAATGGCTAAACTAGCACTGCAGACATCTGACTGGATTCGAGTTGATCCATGGGAGAGTGAGCAGGAGACATGGACAGAGACAGTAAAAGTATTAAGGTAATTACATTTTTTTTTCCTTTCTTTATGAAGTTACTGATTGCCAAAAATATTTCAGGCTACCAGGCCAATGCACAGAACTTGCCCCTGTGAAACACTCAAGCAAAACAGAACATGTCTGTTCATGGCATCATCTGCTATGAGATAAAGTATTAGATCTGTGAGCAGTGAAAATTCACATCACTTTCCTTCAGAAAGGCTGAGTGGTCAATATTCCTCGTCTGGAGTCTTTCCTTTCCTAGTGCAAAGCAGACAGGCTTCCCCCAGACCTATGCAATACACCACAGTACTGCACTTGTGCCATTTAAGTAGTTAGATGCATGTGGAAAGCCTCTTGCAAAAAGGATCTTGCAAAATTGTAGTCAAAGAGTTCTGCCAAAAAGTTCTTGGCTCTCGTGTTCTCTTTTTTTTTTTAAGTCTCTAAGCAGGTAATATAGAGATCTTAATCAGAAAGGAAGAGAGTTTATGAACAAACCTGTTCTTCAGGAGCATTCCTATTCCAGATTAGCTATGTTGGCATTATGCCTGCAGGTTTATCTATTCACACATACTTGAGAAGTTTTTCTATTAACTCTAATGTCAAGTTAAACCCAAGCCCATAACTGCTGATGTCTTCTTTGAAATCACTGAGTTTGCTGCCATTTTGTGCTGGAAGGAAAAATTAAACAATTTGTACAAAACCTGTTAAGTTGATGTAAGGACCTTTTTCCCATATGGTTGGTCTTAGTAATAAATGCATTATGGGGCAAGGTATGAAAACACAAGCTTCTTGTTCTAGCCACTTTTTGGAAACATTAAGTGCTACAGAAGTCAACAGATATTGTTAAAGTGAAAGACTTCATGGATGTCTTTCAACAAAGTAAGTGTGCTGTAAGAACTATCAATGATTCTTCATTTCTATCCACATTTTCTAGGTTACTTTCTAACTGGAAACAGTTGTTTGTGTAGCTTAAGGCTCTAAAATGTGCCTTCCAACAACTTCCCAGAAAGCTGTTATGACTCTATGTGAAAGCAATTAAAAACCAGACCTTTACTTTACAAAACCTTACATAAGAATACCCTACCTATGTATTTACAACTAGTGGAACCTTTGAGTTCTGCTTTCATTTGCTTCGCTGAGTGAACATAGACATCCCGTTGCTTCTTTTGCCCCTGCCCTCCAGCCAGCAGAATAGGATTGGGGCAGGAGGAAGACTAGGCAGCACTACCCTGTCTTTGCAGAAAACTTCTCTGTTCTTTTCTCTGATCACAACTGTATATTCCAGTGTGAGAAATAGGCAAAAGGTCCGCCCTGCAGTATTGGTTGGGTATGAGATTTTTCTCCTAAACTTCAGTTTTGTAAAACTTTTCCTCCAGAGAGCAGCCACAAATCTTACAGATCAAGTGGTGCTACTTATAAAGGCTTTGATCTTGCACAGATCCATCTGAAGTGAGTACTACTTGTAAGATTGGGTTCGTAAATTGTAAATCCACTTCAGAATCCTTTAGGATAAGAAGTACAGTAAATTAAACCTGTATGTATCATTTTCTACTCAGGAAGAGTAGTATCGATGTGGTATGAACAGCCCAACTTCTTGTCTGCCTAGAAAGCAAACCTGTAATTTTACAAATACATTCATGAAGATTTAAAATGGATGCCTGTTAAGGAGAGAAATGAGAACATATCATTTTTTCCCAAATGATGACCTACATTAATGAGCTGAACCAGTGCCATAATCTAATGCTGAACCTGGCCGGTCCCTTGAATGGGGAAGCAGCATCCTGATGAAATAGCACATGTAGGGATTTTGGCTTTATATTATATTTTAACTGTCACACATTAATATTAAAAAAACAAGGAGGCTTTAGGGCTAGATCTTTACCAATTATAAACAGGGAATGGTTTATTGTGGAGTTGTGCTTCTTCGCAAGTGTTGAAGGTTAATCTATAGATTTCTTCCCGGTCAAAGAACCAGGAACCAATTGCTGCCTTCACTATAAGCTCCCTCATGTAGGAAACTTTAGTACCAATAGAAAGCGATTTTGCAATTGCATGANGGAGGCTTTAGGGCTAGATCTTTACCAATTATAAACAGGCAATGGTTTATTGTGGAGTTGTGCTTCTTCGCAAGTGTTGAAGGTTAATCTATAGATTTCTTCCCGGTCAAAGAACCAGGAACCAATTGCTGCCTTCACTATAAGCTCCCTCATGTAGGAAACTTTAGTACCAATAGAAAGCGATTTTGCTATTGCATGACAGAGGGGAAAAAACATTATTGTACCTAAACGTCTTGTCTTATCAGTATTTTGTGTTGTACACTTAACTGCAGTAGAACATTGTGTCTTCAGACACATGAATGGCCTTTTCCTACTGTACTTGTTTTACCTGAGTGCGATGAAAATGTCATATTTCATCAAAATCTGTGGATTTTGCAGAGGCTCCCAAATAGTTATGTCATAAAAGAATTTTAAGATTTTAAGCAGCAAAGCTCATATCCCACTTGTGGCAGTGCTATTAGTTGCCTGTAACATTAAGGGAGTATGGAAATTTTGGAGACTATCTCAAGGCTCTTCTTAGAGAGGAGGAGGGAACATGATAGAGCTATTTCCCACTTAGCTGCTCTTTCTGAATATTCTTCCTAGGCAAGAAAACAGTATTGACAGTACTAAGAACTACATTCATTCCTCTTGGAATGTAGATTTGATTGTGGTGCAGATAGATATACTATTAATTAATTTAGAATTGGCAAAGATCTATCCTACTCAATTTTTGTTGAATTGTGCTTGAGATTTAATTATGTAGTTATTCAAAGCTTCATACACAGTTCAGAAAATCCTTGAAAAACTGACAGATCGGTTTGTCCTTTTTGGTCTATCTTTAAAATAACATAACCCTTCCTGCCCCAGCACTTGAAACACCTGCTGAACAGACCATTTGGTGGTTAAGATTTTGCAGTACTTGTAACATTAGTCCTGCAGTGAGCTCTTTGCCAAGAGTTCTTATTTTGAATCGTGGCCCAAGAATGTCAGTCCATGATACAAAGTTAGTGTACTTGCCTATACATAGCATCGGCGTGTTTACAACATGGCAAGATTAAAAATAGAAATGTAGGAAGGCACAGGCCAAGCTACTGCTACCTACTCTCTGCTACCATATGTCCCTCACCTTGTATCTATGCGGTTTCTTTAGCCAATGGCTGAGCATCAAAAATCACTGGAGATAATTATGCAGCCTGTCTAGGTGTAGGTTCTTGACATTCGTGCAACTTACTGCCGTGACTAAACGTGGTTGCATGATTTGAAGAGTGTACGTTTAAATCGCTAAACTATAAATTCATTCCTAAGGCCAGACATTCACAGAATCACAGATTGGTAGCGGTTGGAAGGAGTTGATTCAAAGGGTTATCTATGGCTTTGTAGAAGTACTGGATTTGGACTATACCTTGTAACTCATGATCTTTGCTTTGATACCGTTATATAAGACCTGATGTCATTTTGGCTATATATGTACTAGACAGGGATGAGACACTGGCTTGAGTCTGCGTTTACCTATCCTGTTTAACTGTGAGCTTGTTTCCTGAAACAATTGTGGCTCATGCCAATATGAGCAATGCCTAAGCATGGCTCAGGACAGTGCCAGTCAGGGGCTATTCTAAACAGGCAAGGCCATGCTGATTTGGAAGGACGGGAGCTGAGGTGTTTATATCTAAGATTGGCATTTGCCCTCATGATCAAAGAAGGGGCCACTACCATGAAGTAATAGTACCAGTGTTGCAGTGGGGCACCAGTGATCGGCAGCAGCAAACAAATAAAGTAATAGAAACCTGGAAAAACCGACCAAAGGATCCTTGCCTGCCTCCATGTAATTGAAGTCAGTAAAATTAGAAGCATAGCAGATGTCAAAAATCTTCTAAGAATTGTATATTTTGAGTTTAGCAGGATTGTGATTCTTATAATTAAAATGAAAGACAAATCACAAGGTGAAAACTCAGGGAACGTGTTTTTGTGAGAAGAGGATGACAGAGAACAAGAATGTCTCCTCCTGAAAACTGAGCAGACATTATAGAAACATCATCATGAGGGGTTGTACTTAATCAAGAAATCTAGTGATTGAAGTGTGATTTAATCCTGTTTCAAGCAAAAACCCCCACAATGTTTTAAATGTAATATTGCTACCAAAATTGAATTGCCATAATGGTAGAATTTCAAAATAGAATTGAATACCATTACAGAGATTGCTCGTGAATTCTGCAAAATGTTTACTACATTGATACTAATCTCCTAGTAGAATGGATATGCTAAATTCTTAACAAATTCTATTCAAATCCAAAGTGCATAAAAGCAGACTGTGTTCTTGAATCTGAAAGTGCCAGGTAATCACTTTGTGCGTCTCTGAGAGGATTACCTCACACATAAGCCTTTATTTTGAATGCAGGCACCATTACAATGAATCACTTGGATTGCTCCAGTCCAAGAAGGAATTCATGAAAAACAAATGGCCCATAGAAAGATCTACAGAGGATTCTCTTTCTTACCAGCACTCAGGTTGGTTCATAACTGTAAACACAACTCTTTGTTTAACATTAACAACAATACAGCTTTACCAGACTAGACTAATTGATGAAAAAGTTAAACATAGTAGCTAATGAGTTTTGAGGGTTGCAGCTGCATGCCAAAAACAAGCCATGCCAAATGCTACAAAATAACTGCACCAGCAGTCATGCTGGCAACTCTGACACAGACAGGAGACTTATTTTGGAGGTATTAAGTCTCGGTTTTATAAGCATCTCTTCAGCTGTGTCAGAGATGTATGTTACGGCCCTGCTGGTTTTGCAAAGCATAGAATATATGAGTAAGAAATATCAAAAAGCATAGGGATTACTTAGAATTGTAATGCTAGTGTTAGATAATGGACAAAGTATATCGAGACCACACCAGTGATGCTGATGCATTGGTGTTTACTGCATTTCTGGACAGAAAAGCTTCTGTTAACATTAGAAGTATGGCAGGCACTGGAAACACTGTCAGCTTTGGGTTTCCTATTTTATCATATTCTCTAGCTCTACAACTTGCTAGGATGCTGCTAGATTTTTGATACATTATGTTTTTCCTGTAGTATTGCAGCACTTCTTGGACATGAATAATACATTTAAGTTGTTCGTGGTTATACAAAAGTTTACAAAAGATGGGTTGTATCTTTATAGATGGTAGAGGAAAAAAAAATCTCAAAGCATTTCAACTGCAGTGGAATCTTGTGTCTAATGGGGTTAATGATTGTTGGCAAGTGACAAGTCAGATTATTCCACGTTGCCACACTAAGGAAAATTAGTGTGGAAGTAGTAAAGACTGTTTTAATTTTCCATTACAAAAAATCCTTTTAGCTATTATTTTCTGTAGTTATTTCAAGCTCTACAACATTTTATGTAAAAATGGCCAAGAAAACACTAGTCTGTCTTGGTCAATAAAGATTCTCAGTTTAGAATTAGTCATCATTACAGGATTCCTCTGCAGTCAAAACCAAAAGGCATAGTAAAAACTGAGTGAGAAGGAGAATGGGCAAGGAATAGGTTTCTCTGTCTACTACATAGTGGCTGGATTTTTTTTTTTTTTTAAATTCTATCTGGCAGTTATCCGCAAAGAACAATCCATTAGTTTGAATAGAGGAAGGCTGGCATCCTGTTGTTACTTTTTCTGCCTTCAGTGCTTCGACTGACCAGGCGTTACTATGGATTTGGCTATATTAAACACGTGCCCACCAAGAAGGAACAGAGTGGTTTCTTCCCACTTCCTTTGGTCACTAGCATGGTATGGTGTGGGGCATGGGGAATGATCAAGAGCTACTGCAAACTCTAGAGCAGAATAGAGTTCCTCTGCTTTCTCATAAATAAATTTTGATTAGCACAAACTTTCTAATGGCAGGCAACTGTTGAATTCTTCCTCCCTTACCCTCCACCCCCCCAAAAAAACCTCAAACAACCCTCCCAACAATGAAATCTGTTTAATTGGGGTTTTCTGTGAAGTCTGTAGAAAGGCTCAGTCACCCAATGGAAGCTTTCACAAAGATCAGCTTGATGGCTCCATTTAGCAGTGGCAAGATTTCACAACATACTATTTTTTTTCTGCTAAATGTATGTCTACTGAACTGTAAGACTTCTTTGCGTGGTGCTGAACCTCATGATTTTGTTCTACATAAAATCAAGTCATTTTAATGTATATTGCAAATAAAGAGGTTCACTGGGGACAGGTGACTGCAGTTTTAATAAACTTAGAATAGCTTACTGGTGCTAGTTATTCAGCACAAAGCTGAAAATGATAAGCCTATGGAGTTCTTTTTCAGTGTCCAGGGATTTGCCATCCCTCCTTGATTCACCAAATGTGCAGTATTTCTTCTCCTACTTACAAGAGATGGTTGATTGTCTTAATTACCTTTTAAATTGAATCTATGACACTTCAAGTCTCTCAGTTGCCTTACATGAACAACTTTGTTGTCACCTCTTGAATGCTTTTCCCTGCCATACTCCAACAGCAGTCTCCCTTAATTAGACCTTACGTGCAGCTACTTCCTTTGTGTTAATAGTTATTTCTCCTTTAGCTACCCTCTCCTTTTTCACTGATCAACACTTCGAAGAATTGCAACTAATTTCTGTGAACTGGCTATGCCAATCAAAAACAAGCAAAAATTTCCCCGATCCAGACATACCATGGCCTGAAATAAAGGCTATTGTACTTACCAAAAAATGGAGCATGGCAGCAGCCATTTGGGTTTTATGCCATTATCTGCAGTGGAAGCTGCATATCATCATTTAGCAAAGTGCCCTTGAAAGGCCAAATACACATTTTTTCTCATTGGCACAGAAGATGTGGGGATATGTAGAGAAGTATTTGTAAAATTGACATCCTTTTTGTAAAGCCTACAGTCTGTTAATTTAACTTCTAGTAACCTAGAACTGCAATGCATGTACGTTCAGAGAAAACCCATCACCACTATAAAAGCTCTGGTGTAATTTTAGCTCTAATTACAGCTTGGGACAGAGTACTGTTTTATTTTGGAGGTTGCTGTTGAATAAAAGCAAGCTGTGACATAAAATCCAGGTAAGGCTCTGGAAAGCAGGGGACTGGAAACAGTCTAAACGTGGAACTGAGGACAAGGAACTGGAAAGGAAGAGTAGAATCTGTGACTGGAAAGACAAGAAGATTAGAACCGGCATGAAGAAATAAGATGGGCAGAGGACAGCTTGGAAGGGATGAAGCAGAAAAGATCAGCTTTATCATGATAGAGCTTCCAGGGTTGTGTGAATCCTAAGGATCTTAGTGTCTCATTATTCATCAGCTGTCAGAAGTATTTGGGACATTCTTTCAGAGTTTCATACTTTTGTAGCCCTGGTTCACACAGGGATCACAGACAACTTTTGCAGGTACTTCTGCGCTAGCTCAAGCGTCAGAGATGAGTGCATTGAATCTACAGGTTCCAACCTTGCAGATGTGGGTATCGATAAAATTTAATGGGTGGTTTGTGGGAGAGGGGGCTGTTACAAAAATTTCACATTCCTACCAAATACACTAATTATAAACTCTAAAAAAGACAGAATTACATTTTTAAGTACGTGGATAGTCAATGGTAGTTCTTTCAGGCATGAATGTTTAAAGATAGCCTTGTCCTATACAGTCCTCCTTCTGCAGTAATGCTGCATTCAGAGCACAGGAAGGTGCAGTGCAGTACCCCTGCCGCCTCTGTTATAGTGGTTGGAAGGTCTGTAGTGAGGGGTTTAAGAAGAGAAGAAATGCTTGCTGTAGTTAACTCAGTGGTATATACTAAAATTCTGGAAAACTGAGTGTATCTTAAGGCACTTAAGGTATGTTTTTCCTGCATCATCACTGGTATGTTTCTTATTTTTCAAATCGCTGATTTAAGGTGTTTATTAAGACTTGCAGATATGCTAACCATCTACAGACACAAATAAATGTAAAATAGAGACAATGCCTCCATCCTTCCCCTTCATTTCACATGAATGCAAGGCTGTGAAAATACCTAGTCAATGTTTGTAAAATACTTAGATGGTTTAATGATGAGTGCTGTAGAACAGGCTTTGAGGATAGAGAGAGTCTGTACCGGGCCTTAGGCAGTGGGCGGCAAACAAGAAATGGAGAGAAAACAAAAAACTTGTACTAGTGAAGTATCATTCTTGGTCATTATTCAAGGTACAGCGATTTTGGCTTTAGATCTGTTTGCACTAGAATGAAAACGCCATGGCCATATGACACAAAATATTATCTGTATAATATTCTGCTGGTCCAAATTTCTCTAAAAATAAAACTTAGTAGGTCAACTAACTAGCTTATTGTACTAGTAAGGGTAATTAGATTAGATGCAGTCTGTCATGTTTTAGATTACATAGGTGNTCTGGTGTAATTTTAGCTCTAATTACAGCTTGGGACAGAGTACTGTTTTATTTTGGAGGTTGCTGTTGAATAAAAGCAAGCTGTGACATAAAATCCAGGTAAGGCTCTGGAAAGCAGGGGACTGGAAACAGTCTAAACGTGGAACTGAGGACAAGGAACTGGAAAGGAAGAGTAGAATCTGTGACTGGAAAGACAAGAAGATTAGAACTGGCATGAAGAAATAAGATGGGCAGAGGACAGCTTGGAAGGGATGAAGCAGAAAAGATCAGCTTTATCATGATAGAGCTTCCAGGGTTGTGTGAATCCTAAGGATCTTAGTGTCTCATTATTCATCAGCTGTCAGAAGTATTTGGGACATTCTTTCAGAGTTTCATACTTTTGTAGCCCTGGTTCACACAGGGATCACAGACAACTTTTGCAGGTACTTCTGCGCTAGCTCAAGCGTCAGAGATGAGTGCGTTGAATCTACAGGTTCCAACCTTGCAGATGTGGGTATCGATAAAATTTAATGGGTGGTTTGTGGGAGAGGGGGCTGTTACAAAAATTTCACATTCCTACCAAATACACTAATTATAAACTCTAAAAAAGACAGAATTACATTTTTAAGTACGTGGATAGTCAATGGTAGTTCTTTCAGGCATGAATGTTTAAAGATAGCCTTGTCCTATACAGTCCTCCTTCTGCAGTAATGCTGCATTCAGAGCACAGGAAGGTGCAGTGCAGTAATTTGCGGTAACAGAGTGGCAGGCAAGGGCCTTGCTAGCTGGGGTTGGCCCCACAGTACCTGAGCAAAGCGAGCAGAGCAGGCTGGGGTGTAGCAGCCAGGCTCCACCAGTCTAGCCCTTGTGCTAAAATAATTCTCTTCTTCATTTGCTTCTTCCTCTTTTTTGGTTGCTTGAGTGGAAGAATAATTCTCCTTTAACATTGTCCAGATAATATTTGATATGCTGTGAGTGGCGATGAAGTAGGTTATAAAGTAATTGTGACCAGATGCATAAAATCCAAGCTGAATTTTTCTTGCAACCTTTTGAAAGAAAACTGGAGTAAAGGTTAATGATAAAAAAAAAGGAAAAAAAGTAATGAGTTAAAGCCAGTTTTAAGTATGAACTTCCTAGAAAACTGAGCAAGCATAGAAATCTCTCATTTCCTTTTGTCTTTCCAGTTCTACCAGAATTAAAGCTGCTCTGTGGGGCAGATTTTCTGCAGACATTTAAGACACCCAATCTCTGGAAGGAAGAACACATCAAAGAAATAGTAGAAAAGTTTGGTTTGGTCTGTATTAGCCGCGCTGGCTCTAATCCTGCTCAATACATCAATGAATCAGACCTTTTAACTAAATTTCAGCACAATATCTTTCTGGTAAAAGAATGGATTCAGAATGAAATCAGTGCAACACAGATACGCTATGCCTTGTGCAGAGGATTAAGTGTAAAATATCTCGTACCAGATTCTGTTATAGCCTACATTGCACACCATAATATCTACACAGAAGAGAGTGAGCGGAAGAACGAAGGTGACTTGCTTTGGCCTCTTAAGTTACATAAGACAACAGTAAACCCATTAAATGACTGATGTCTGTAGTATGTGAAGTGGATATACCTGGTGTTTTTTCATGTAAAGTTCTTGAGAAAGTTGTTTCTTGTTAATGAGGGGAAAGTATATCAGTCCAAAATTTCTTGAATTCATATGAAGTTTTGAATTCATGTTTTTGTGTATGGTAGTGCTTAAGCAAATTGGGATGTTCAGCTGCATAAAATATATAAAGAACATATAAAATATACAACATATATAAAATATATGAAGAACAGCTTCCTTGTGAAAATAAAATAAATACGATCTTAACAATAAATATTAATCTCCATTCATACTTAAGGGTCAAACGTAGTACTTTCCTGAATTGTAATTCTGTGATCCTATGGACATGAAGTTTTAGCATGAAGACGCCCGAAGCATGCAAATATAATGAACTATAACTTCTCTTTATTTATATGTATTACTGCTAAACTTTGACTTTCTAGGACCCTAAATAACTTTTCGTGTTTTGGCAGTTTGGACAAGAGCTAGTGTCAAGGTTTAAACCTGGCCTGGCTATTAAGCGAACAACAGACGCTCTTTGTTAACTCCCTGCCTCCCCAAAATGTGGGGGAAAGAGACTTATGGGTTGGAAATGTTAAACAGCTTTAATCTAACTACAATAATAATGTATAATAATAATAGGAAGATATAATAATGAAATATATACAAATATATGAATATGTACAAAACCAGTATCAAGCTCCCCCCCACTGATGACAAATACGTCACCCGCCCTGGGAAAGTCCTGGACTGTACTCAGCAGAAGCAGGCAGGAGCTGGATTCAGGAATGCATGGATTGGGATCAAAGACAGAAGAATCGGACAGAGTCCTCCTCGGACGCCNGAATCGGACAGAGTCCTCCTCAGACGCCAGCCATAAAAGAAGAGAGCGAGACCCTCGTGATCCCTCTTTATACCGAGTATGATGCGTATGGGATGGAATATGCCCTTTGGTCCAGTTTGGGTCACGTGTCCGACCCGCTCCCCCGCACCACAGGGTCGCAGGTAGGACCACTTCTCTGCTCTTTCAGTTCCGGTTCACAAATGACAGTCCTCATCCCCAGATTTAAAGTGGGTTTCTTTGCTTCCCTGATCCAGAGTCTTCTATAAGAGTAAGTAATTGCCAAAACCCTGAAGTAGATAACATATCCAAGAGGAACTTCAGCTGTACCATTTGAAAATATACAGTGGAAAATAGATGAAAACAGCTAAGAGGCTGTCTCAGTATTAGAGCCCTAATGTTAGCCAGAAAAATCAATTCTCTTATATGTTGGTTGCCTATTCCGCTGATTCAGTATACCTCATGTTTGACAGAAGACACCTTCAAAGAATCCAGAGTCTCTATAAAGTGCTACTTCTGTGTTTTAGTGTTGCTTAAGTGAACTGAAAGCTTTCATTTAGTAGTGATGTAGCATTTATCAATATACAGAATTAATCACTGCTTCTTAATACAAGTTTCCACCTAACTGGCCCCTTTTGAGCTGTCAGTGGCCAAACAGCTGCCATTGGTAGATCTCTAGAATTAAGGAGCTTGTGGAACAAGTGAAAGTAATGCCAGATACAAATCGCTTTCGCTGAAAGAGTCTGTATGGTTGTTTTCTGTGAAGGTGGTGGCATAAAGTAGCTGGAACATACTCAAGGAAGAAGGATTCACCTCAAAAAACCCACAAGATAAGCACTTGTATAGTTTTGGCTAATACCAGAAACTTAAACTTTTTAAAAGTTTTTTTTTTCTGAGTGGCATGAAAAATGAAGAGTAATATGGTTAAAATGGATCTCCAGATGATGAGTACCCTTACAGAAGTTACGTGGAAGGTGAATGTTTCATTCTATTTAAATCAAGTTGTCCTGCTGTCATTAGAAATCTCAGAGGTTCAGCCTTGTGGAAGGATTTAAAGGCAACGCTTCAACAATAATCAGATTAGAAGGACTTGCATAGCTACAAGGTCTAAAAAAGAGGTAAAAGAAAGCAGAGTTCAAACTCACCACAAAGACAGGCAGTGAGCTGTGTGGTGCAGAAACAACACACTGTTCTGAGACTTTGATTTTGACAATTACCCAAAGTCAGGATGCCTGCAGATTTCAACGGTTACTGGAAAATGGTCAGCAACGACAATTTTGAGGAGTATCTGAAAGCCCTGGGTAAGGTTTCCTTTGTGGTTTTTTAATAAATAATCAGTAAATGCAACCTCTCTTAGTCTTTATATATATCTGTTTTTTCTTGTACAGTCATAAATCATTTTTGTGAGAAGTATCTTTTTCGGGAGTACACTTTAAGAATTGCCTTATGCAAAATTGTTTTGTCTTAAGCAGCCTCCACTTTTTACCATCTCGAAGCTTACATTAACAGAGATTAAGCTACATAGCTTGAAGAGGTAAGTGGCAGATTTCAAACTTTAAAAAGAACCATAATTTGAAAAAGAATAACATTTTTATGTTTAATAAAGAGGCAGTAATGTACTTAATGCAATTTTATATGTTTGCTAGTATTTCTATAGAAATATTGAAGGCCTTATTAACTGTCAAATACAAATGGTATTTTTTCCACATAATCAGAAAATCAAAACATTAACTTATTTAAGTTAAAAGAATTAGGTTATGAACTTTTTCCTGATGAGAAAGTTGGCCTGAGAGATCTGCACATTTATTTATCTTTGTTTGTTTTAGTTCTCCCAAGAGCTACAAGCTTCTTTTTGTGGTGGACTTTTTTGGATTAATATAATAATAATTATTTCTCTTTTTCAGATGTAAATGTTGCTGTAAGAAAAATAGCCAACTTGCTAAAACCTGACAAAGAAATCCTTCAGAATGGGGATCATATGATCATTAAAACGCTAAGCACTTTTAGAAACTACATCATGGAATTTGATGTAGGAAAGGAGTTTGAGGAGGATTTAGCTGGGGTGGATGATCGCAAATGCATGGTAAGAATTAGAACTGTAACAATGGACAAAAAAAAAAGAATATTAATAATCTGAGGCCTTTCACAGACAACATCTGTTAACTGTTTTGTGTGGCTATTCCTAAAATTATTTCTGTACTTCTCAGTTTGCACAGATGTGTGCGCACATGTTTTACTGTGCCTTTACGTTAAACGAATGTTAATTTTAATCAGGAGCACTGAACAATTTTATCAATGATTGAATAGTAATTTCAATGCAACATCACTCAATTGTACTGGGATATTTGTTAGTCAAAAAGACATTTAGGTTCAGACTTTCAGAATCTCTTCACTGAGTAATGTTTTAGAGTAAAGGAAATCCACTGATTGCAGGGTCAGGCGCTATTCTCCATGTGTAAGAATAGCAAAGAAATTAGAAATTGCAGCTTTTTGTTCTTGTTCCTGTGCTTGTTTCTTCCTGGGCATATTTATTAGAGCAGATGCATTAATTAGCCTAATGGAACAAATTTTATTGCAATCAATAAGCAAACACTGAGGACTCTGCCTTATGAGCTCTTTTTGCTTGCCAGAGACAATACTTTCTAACTTGTAAGTGGTAAATACCAATTAACAGGGGAAAAACTTGAAAATACCAAGTTTTTTCCTGTTAGTTTGAAAGCACGAAACCTGCAATATCCTACAGTGAAGACACTGATAAGCAAAAGAAAATAATCTCAGCAGGAACTGTAGAGGAGAAATCACTTAAGAGAATTAATAGCTATTGTTTCCATTCTCAGAAAGATAGTGTTGTTTAAAACCGATGCTATTCCTAACACTAGGATATGCAAATTTGCTTTTGCTCTGGTGATGGCAGGAAAGGGAAAGATCGTGAAGATCAGCAAGAAAGAATGTCTAGCTAGTGAATGGCTCAGCTAATCCTTTTGTACTCCTTGTTGCAGAGGGTAGAAGCAGAGGGTAGTGCAGAATACGGAATTCACAAAAGGGAGCAGCAATGTTTATTTGTATATAGGAAAGTGCTGCAGTGTCATAATGCGTTTTTGACTGCTGGAAGGCTCTCAATCAGGAAAATGAAGTCCAGATCCACTGAACAGTTCTGAGCCTAAAGAAAGACTTGGACTTAGCTGGCTAAATTACTATCAAAGATAGCAATGTTCAAAACATCTGCTTAAGCACTAAAAACGTCTGAAGTCCTCAATGTTTGAGTCAGTGAAGTACTGGTTTGTGTGTGTACAGAAATGTCTCCATCTAAGCATTACCTGTTCTTAAATACCATTAAACTCCAGCTAAAGGAGGACTGAAACATCCTCTACATGGCAGAAAGAAGTAATTGTCCTCTGAGGCTGTCTAGCATGTACCTGCAATGAGTTCTTACAAAATGTGTCAGACTACCACTGTGCTGAAAAATCAGATTCAGAAGACATAGAAATGTGGCCGTTGCCTAGTCCTGCTTTTGAAATGCTGAATAGATTTAACACACAACTCTTAATTTCCTGACAAATAACGTAAATATTTCATTATTTGTAGCAGGCCAAGACTCTCTACCCTGTTTTGCTCGATTGAGTGATGGGTAAGAATTCAAAATATTGAACCAGAAAGAAGAAATTAAAGATCTTCTAGTCAATAAAACAGCTATTTGATTTGGAGTGAAACCTAGTTCACCCTACTTCCAAGGGTTGCTTAAAAATTTTATCTGTTAGCTGTTTAGTGCAAAATGCTTACTCAGCCTTGGAAGCAGAAGGTACCAGCATCTCGGCTTTTCCAAAAAATCCCAAGAGGTAGCCACTAACCCTGACTGTTTGTTTTGTTAAGAATAACTTAGGCATGTGGCTCCACAAAACCTTTCAGAAATCCTCCATGTCCCTTTCTGGCCTCCAGCAACAGATAGCAGCTGCAGCTGTACAGTTGAGGTCACATCACTGGTTCTCTATTTGCGTTGTAGCAATATGTTATATCTTATAGTTCAATTTTCTTACTAAAGATTTCTTCTCTACATGAGACCTCAGCTTTCTCAAGGGCAAAACGGTACAAGACACTGTCTTTCTGAAGACACTTCAGCCCAAATCTGATAACTGAAATGCTAGGCAAAACTGGCAGTTGTTAAGCAACAGAATAACTCCCAACGGTCCAGAAAGTCTTGTGAGAGAAGGGTCATGGAGTTGATATAAGAGATACTGGACCATCTCCTGACTGGTGTTATGAAGAAAACCACCATAAAAGCAAAGATTGAATATCATTCTTGGTGTTTCCTTTTCTCATCTGTAGCTTGTGAAACTGCATGCCATAAATGGCTTAATCATTAATAATCAACCCACGTAATGGGAGAGATTTTGAATCAATTATTGTTATTTGTATTGTGGACTGAACAGACCACTGGGCAAGTTTTATCGAAGTAGCTCAGTGTATGAGGAGTACAAAGTAACAGGGGTAAGACAAATTACATGTTAAACATTAATCTATATAGCAGAGCAATCATCAGAAGACTAACGAAAATACTTATAGATAATTTTTTCTTTTAATGAATATATAATTAACTAGAGTTAACATATCAGTAAAAATAATACTAGCATGGTGAACAGGTTAGATCTTGTGTCTAATTCACTGAAACTGTGTTCATCTTTCAGTTGTAAAACATGTCTTTGAGTCAGTCGGAGTAGAGTGTAACTACAGTAATTCCAAGTCGATACTGCTGTGATAAGTACAGGCTAGAAAGTTTTACTGATAGTTATTTTAGAAGTCAAAGGTTTGACAGTAGGAATTGATACTCCAGTGATAGTATAGGCCCCCTCCTTTGTTTCAGTTAGGATGTTTTCATTTTTATAGTTGGTCACTCCAGGAAGCCTGTCTGAACTTTCTGGAACAGTGAGTTAATTGAGCTGGATAAACCATAGCAGTTTCAGTTTGTCCTGGTTTTGACCTTTAACTGTCACTCTTTTGTATGCAACATGTTTTTAGGTGATCTGTTTTCTCAAGGGATACAGGTAACAGCAGTTGGTGACATCAATTCCTTTAAGTTTTTGCTTCTGTTTGGAAGTGAAAATTTGCTACTTTGGAATCTCAAGAAACTCAAAAGCCCTGCTGGTTTAGTTAAAGATGCAATTTCTCTGTTCTGTAAAACCAAAGATGAGGATAGTTGACTGCACAGGTGTGTGGACACAGGAGAGATCGCTAATCACACTGCAAGGTACT
The DNA here is from genome assembly GCA_013398225.1 of Steatornis caripensis. NCBI lineage: Eukaryota > Metazoa > Chordata > Aves > Caprimulgiformes > Steatornithidae > Steatornis > Steatornis caripensis. Next base: position 35,011 of record VZSC01019323.1, read on the forward strand.
TCCAGAAAAACAGTTAATACTCAATGCATTTTAAGCATTACTGGTGTTTGGAGCAAGCTGCAGCACAACTTAATCTCTAAGAAATGCAGACAAGACATTTGCATTCACTTAGCTCCATAATGCTATTGTGCTTCTCCTGGAGCTTTCCCCCAGAGGTTTTATCTCCTAGATGAAGGTTATATAAGAGTTGCTCTGTTTGTTTGGCAATTTCATGAAAGATATGTTTCTGCAAGTTTAATCATACTTAATATTTAGGGTTATAAAAAATTGGCCGTTTGAACTACAAAGGTAAAATGAAAGTTTACATGTTCAGGAGCCTCTTTTATTCTTTGCAAATGTTACAAGGTGCACTTTAGATGGTGTCAAAAGAAGTTTAGAACATTAATATTGTATTACATTATTTCTTATATGATGTGAAGTTTGAATTGGATCATGTGATAAAGTTTCTACAACTTTCAAGGGTTTGTTCATGGTTTTAATTGGTAACATGTATCAGATGTATAGCGTACAAATCTGAAATTTAAAGTTAAATGGATAACTATGGCTTTGGTATTTCCTGAGCTGAGTATTTGATCCTGCTGTCTTCATTCTCAGTGAAGGTCCAGTCTCATCATGAAATTTCTTCAGTTTTAAAGATAAATTCTATAATCTCTAGTTATGATTAATTTAGTGAGCATCTCAGGTGCTGCAGTAAGTATAAAACCTTGTTTCATGCACATAGACTTTAGTGTGGAAAAAATTTACTGCACAAGAGAGGCAAGACCTTATTGAAACAACAATTAATTGAAAACCATCTCTGAAATTGTCTCATTCATCACTAGATAATTTTGCCTCCCTTTTTCACCATCAGTAATAAATAGTGAAGCTGAGGAAGCATCTGCCATGTGAAATATGTCCGAGTAAACATCAGAATGGAGCAAGAATCTAACACATGGCAGAAAAATTAGCCTGATGTACCTTCACAGTGTATTTGCTTAGTACATCAGTCAAAAGTTTATTTAAAAGTTAACTGACAAACCGTAAAGGCTGAAACAAAGGCTGAAGTTTCATGTTCCAAGTCTTTGCACCCAATGAATCAAAGCATATTGAGAATGGGATAGCTCAGAAGCGAAAATTACTTCCCTAAAATTTTTACTTTTCTAATAATTTTGCTGCTAAAGTCAGAGAAAGTTTTTGTATTATAATTTTTATCTGCTGTTCAAGCATTTGAATGAGACCAAATTGCTTTAGCTCACACTATCCATAATGAATCTTTTGACAGAGACTAAGGGCAAGTGATCTGTTTAAAAAATCGAGGGAGATTCTATGTTCTAAATATAAAGCAGCAGAATTTCTTGGATAACTGAAAACACTGTTAGTTGCATTAGACTTGAATGTTTGGCTAAGCAAGTGAAGGATGCTTCAGTAATTCAGAGTGTTGTGCTCTATGGCATAGTAATTTTCTTCTTACATTGAAGCAGGAAAGGAAATTACAATAACTGGGGACTGGTAAACAGATAAAACAGCAGGAACTTGAAACTGAAGGTGAGAAATTGTACGTATTAATCATTTAGTTTAGTGAAACAGAATACAAGCAGAATATAACCATGGATAAGTTATGAAATGGGTGTTTAGGGTTCCATTATTGGAACTAATATAGCTTTTACTCAGTTAAGACTTGCTGAGGTGGGGTAGGGTGAGGAGAATTTGGGAGTTGTAGAATCCACACATCAGTTCTATTATACATCTTACCATGTGAAGTATCTTCCTGAAAATACATAGTCATTTAACGTTTAAGACAGCCACACAAGGATTGTTCATAGGCACCTGACCAATCGCTCTGTCACACGAACAGTGCTGGTTACATGTGCCGTATCCTAGTGAAAGGAGGTAAATTTCGAAACTGATCATGGCTCTGTTTTAAATGACAAATAAGTGTAATGTGAAACTGATTCTTCCCTAGTTTGTGTTCAGGAAAAATGCAATGAAGTGTAGTTGTTCTGGACTTAATTTGATATATACTGCTGCAAGGTCAGAATAAAGCCCTGTTATAAAATCCCAGGACTCATGAAGCTTATTTAACTGTTTAGGCAGGATTCCTCTGTTCCACAAATGGAATTCATAGCTGTTAATCTAGCTTAGAGTAGGTATTGGAATGAATGCTTTGCTGCCAGAAAAACAACAATGGGCAAACAACATTCCAGTACTTGGAATTTCAGTAGGGATCCCCCACAGGGTGAGGAGACTCAAAATAAATTGTATCTGTCTAGCACGATGTAAGATCAGCAGTATGACTTTACTTGATCCCTCTGATTTAACTATTTTGTTTCGTTACCGATTCAAATGCTGTCCTTTTATTTCTTGCTTGTAAGTATTTCCTCATATACTTTGTTGGAACAGGCATTGTTCTAGAATGACTGTTGCTGAGAGGTGTTCTGATGTCATTGCCTGTGCGTATATACTAGTCTTCGTTCAAATCTAGTGCCCTCTCTCTCTGCAGTACTGTGAATTCCCCAGCTCCTCATTGGAATAACCTCTGACTTGGCGGCGGGGGTTGGGGGGGGGGTGGTAATTTAAAGGAGATAGTGTTCATGTAGTTTTCTGTTGATACTTCTGACCTTTTACAAACTGCTGTCCACAAGTGAGGAAGAACAGTCCCCCAGTTAACCACTCTAAGGCTCCAGAGAACAGAGGTCCGCTCTTGGATCCGTCTCAGGCTCTCTAAAACTAAGGTTCATTCAGTTTCTATGCCTCAGTACAGAGGAGCTGTATCCTTTTTTCTGCCTTGTTTCACACTGCTTACTCTTTTGGCATTACTACTTATTACCTGTAAGTGATATGCTCAGTGCATTTGCACAGTGATATCAAATGAGATCTCTAGACTCTTTTGCCATATAATTTAAGATATCATTAGCTTCAAATTTTGCAGTGCTGGATTCACGTCTAAAACCTGAGACTGATCAGAAGCTTTGAGCTAGTTATTCACAAAACCACTGCTAGCATACTGAAGCTTTGTAGAGGAGGTGGTTTTGGATGGGCTTAGCATTTCAGCTTTTTGTGAATCCTAAAAAGCTGAGGGAGTTATGAATGCAGAAAGTGCAATCAGAAAAAATCAGCTGAAAACCTGAGAACCAGACTTATGAAATCCAATTTTGAATGACAAACCATTAGTGTTACGCAATTGCATCTTGCTAAAATTACACAGAGGATAAATCAGTTACACACATTAATTTAAACAGTAAGTGTCTTACAATTGATTCTGATCCTTGCACAAACTGAGTTGGATGTGTTATTTTGTACTTTTTTTTCCTGGCATAGGATATACACGAGTCTTTCCATTTTTGTATTTTTTGTATACAATTTTATTTCAGTAAGAAAAGAAAATACACTATTCCTAAGAAATAAAATATTCTGCACGGTCCAAAATATTGATCCTACTCATCCACCCACATATTGTCACCTGCATAGCCTGAAGCTTTGGCTCATTTACATTCCTACTCCCTGGAACATGTCTCTAGTCATTGGTGTCCTTCATTGCTCTTATGAGCAAGGATTCAAAACAAGGAATTTGAACATTTAAGATGTGATCCTATCTGACAGCAGCTTACCCTTTGATCTAAAATTTGTCAATCCAACCTTAAGCCCCTTGGCTAGCAGTGGAGATGCTGACAATCATAGAAGCGAAATACTGCTTCTAGAAGTGTCTCATCTTTTGACTACAGTAAATTTCAGTAAGCTTATCAGTCAGGTACAGAATGCCCACATTATAACCAGCTTGTCTTTCAGTAACAATCTGAGCAAGTTTGTAATGGCATGAACACATTTCAGAGTCCTGTAGCTATAGATACCTGTTTCGAGACATCACATCTGCCAGCCCCATAAGCAGCTGAGAAATGCACCAGGTAATCATTTCTTATGAGTTAACTTTGGGAGTTCTGTTGCTGCATGGCTAAAAAAAGGAATGATGAAATGGGAGGTTAGATTTGTAAGTGCTTCTACAAGGTTGAACTGAAGTTCGTAAGGGAAGGAAAGGTTGGTAATGACTTTATCATTCAAGCTAGCTACAGGATGGTTAAATATGTATAGCCTTTGTCCAGCAATAGTCTCTTGAGATAAAGTCCAAGAATCCTACCACTAATTTTTCTGTTGGGTTTGTCGTTTTCTCAGTAGTTTTTCTGTTTGTCATCAACCTGCCAGATGCAGATTTGATGGGATAAAAGGAACTACGGTATGGAGAGATGACAAATCCTGAACGTGGTTGTAGCCCTCCTCTTAGCAGAGTGCAGTATGCCTCCTACACAGAAGGTCATAGGTAGTGACTACAACATTACAGAATGCCCCTTCACAGTTACATTAGATTTTGTCTGTGATATGAACGTTAGTTTATTCTGTCAGCACTTGATTTGATGAAAATTTCCCCTGCAGACTGCTTGCCAGAAGATTTTGTGTCACTTTGATACCTAGTACAAATGAAAATGCATTACCTTGAGAAGCTATTCAATCCCTTGTTAGATATATGGCCATGTTTGACCAAAAATTCTAGGTTATTTTCTTTAGTGTTATTTGTAAACACAATACAGCTCAAATTGGATTTTCCTGTAGTCACCTGAACCAAACAATTACTTTCCATTGTTTAATCCTTCTTAAATCGTAATTACAGTTGTAAAATGACTGGTCATTCTCATAAGCAGAGCATTAGTGGATTGATGTGGAGCACGGAGTGTGTCATGCAGTTTTAGAGCAGTCATTTCCTGCAACATGATATGGAGACAACACTGTGAAGGGAAGTAAAAGAAAAATAGAACCGATACTGCTCTGTTCCTCCTACAGATGGGAAATCAATAACATTTTTTGATGAAAGGTGGTAGCTGAAATTCATATTAGCAAATGCAATGTGTTGGAAATCTATGTAGCATTAACAAAAAATGTTCATGAACACCTTTTAAAAAAAAAGTTATTTTATTTCATTCACCCGTAAAATACATTATGTATCTTCAGCTGCAGAGCATATGTGACAAGCAAGCACACTAGGAATAGCCAACATAGAAATGAGAAACATTGTGCAGAACCAGCATCAAACGTTTTTGCACTTAGACCTCACTGGGAAATGCAAAGTTCTCTGAAAAGTAGTTTGATGACTATTTCAGTAAATTACAAAAGTCAGTATCTCTGGCTGTGGGTCAATGTCACTTGCCACTAGAAGTAATATCTATTGTAATTCTGCAAGACTTCACTGCTGTTGCTGCTAATAGAGAAAATGCAAATACATAGTCATTAATTTGTTTTGGTTTTACTAAATATTTCTTTTAATAAATCTACTTTGTCTCGTAACTGAAAACAATACCGAGAATACTTTATAATTTCTTCTAGCTTTAATTTTCAGGAATGTGATGTTGCTATGCACATATATTTAAATCTTGATAACACAAAGATGTTAAATCACTAACAAAAGAATATGAATGGCCAAGTAATAAAAGGAAAATACAGAACTACATAAAAAGTGTAAGACTACAGAAACCATCTCATAAAACTAAAGAAAATTTGGACATTTTTTGTGTTCTCAGGCTTCAAAGGCTTCTTCACCTCCCAGAGGAGCTCCATTCTCTATTATTACAACTAAAGAACAAAGAGTATATAATCCAAAAGATGTACAATATTGGTGGTTAGAATTTTTGAGAAAAGTGAAATTGCACCAAGACTCACTCTTATTTATCTCACTCCATTAACTTTTCTTGTGCTCCTTCAGTATTTTTAATCACACTATTGACTAATCATATTAATCACTATTTTCTGTTGAAGTTTCCTACAGAATTATATGCATTTGACCGAAGAAATACTCATCTTAGGTTTAAGTAGTAGTATGGTTTAAGGTAGTAAGTAAGCAAAACTTAAGCTTGCTTTTGACAATCTAGATTATGTAGTACCTAGTTAAAAGGAATAAATGAAGTCTTCCATTTATCCTACAAGTAGTACAAGATGTTCAAAAAGGCAGGAGCCTTCAGTTTTAGAGAAATACTACATTTTCATTTACTTAGTTCTGTTACCATCAGGAAACTGCGGCTTTCCAGTGTCCTCAGTTTGTCTACTTCTCCTCCGCTTGCTTATGGAGGAACATGAAGAATAGGAACTGTCTGCCCAGGGGTGCTGTGCTCACTAAACCCTGGCAAAGATTTTCAGTCATTCCAGATAGAAAACAGTAGCTCAGTGTCTGTAATCAGGCAAACCTTAGGTAATGCTATTATAAAAATGGTTACAAACAAGGTTAATTATAAAAGCCTACTTTTCTAAGAAAAGTTGCTTTACATAAAAGGTAAAGCATTTCTTAAGAGTAAGAGTGTGCTGGGAAAGGAAAACAACAGAAACTAAAGGTTCATACAGAACTGCCTTACTAGTCTATTCAGTGCTTGACTCCTTATTATACAATGGTGATACCCTGATCCAATCTTTAAAAATAAATCTTTGCTCTTATATACAAAAAAAAGAGATTATATTTACCAACATTTGCCCTACAGTGGCATTTTTGAAATATTGTGTTCTGACGCAAATATTTGGAAATGTTCTAAGGCAAGCATTGCTGTATCTTAGCTTTGGTAAAGGGTGAACTGTTAGCAGCAGCTGCTGTATATATAACAGCCATAGAAACTCCAACTTAACTACAACTCAGTGTGTATCTCAGTAGAGATATTTGGAATGGAAGAGCTTATTTCAATCTGAGTTAAAAGAGGCGTTTCTATCGTCTTCTGTATTAGTTGTGTCTTTTATTATATGAGACATTACAGTTTGACCTAAAGAAAGAAAAGATAAAAATGCTACTGATTAATCTGTCATAGAGTGGTTATTCCTGCTAACAAAGAAGAGGACAGTATGTTCTCTTGCAATGTAATCTGTCCTTTATAAACTTCATAGCAAAATACAAAAATCAGAAAACGCATGGTTTACTAATACCCCTTCAGTATTTATATTTCTGAAAGGGAAGGCAGAGGATGTTAACAGAGAGCATTGGCTGATAAAACAGCTTGGTTCACAGTCTGTGGTATTATACTCTTTGTGGCTATCACCAAAATGCCAAAAGCAATATTTCATCTTGACTGGAAGAACAAGAAAGCCAGAGAAAATAGTGTGTTGCTTTCTGAGATGAAACAATTTCAATCACCCTTGGAGGCTGAAAAAGTTAACATTTCCTTGCACCGCTACAAATATTTCTCAGTTGCCCTGAAGTGTACTAAGCTAGTGAATATTATCAAGACTAATAACTTCCACAACTGACTTTGAACATTAGTGGTACTGATAAAGTTGGATCTTATTTTATCCTGGTATATTGCGTGACCAGCAGGTCAAGGGATGTGATTCTTCCCTTCTGCTCTGCTCTTGAGAGACCCCACCTGTAGTACTGCGTTCAGCTCTGGGGCCCCCAACATAAGAAGGGCATGGGCCTGCTTGAGCCAGTCCAGAGGAGAGCCACGGAGATGATCAGGGGCCTGGAGCAGCTCTCCTATGAAGACAGGCTGAGAGAGCTGGGGTTGTTCAGCCTGGAGGAGAGGAGGCTCCAGGGAGACCTTACAGCAGCCTTTCAGTACCTGAAGGGGCCTGCAAGAGAGCTGGAGACGGACTTTTTACAAGGGCATGTAGAGATAGGATGAGGGGTAACAGTTTTAAATGGAAAGAGGGTACATTTAGATTAGAAATTGTAAAAATTCTTCTACGATGAGGGTGGTGAGACACTGGCACAGGCTGCCCAGAGAAGTTGNATAAACTTCATAGCAAAATACAAAAATCAGAAAACGCATGGTTTACTAATACCCCTTCAGTATTTATATTTCTGAAAGGGAAGGCAGAGGATGTTAACAGAGAGCATTGGCTGATAAAACAGCTTGGTTCACAGTCTGTGGTATTATACTCTTTGTGGCTATCACCAAAATGCCAAAAGCAATATTTCATCTTGACTGGAAGAACAAGAAAGCCAGAGAAAATAGTGTGTTGCTTTCTGAGATGAAACAATTTCAATCACCCTTGGAGGCTGAAAAAGTTAACATTTCCTTGCACCGCTACAAATATTTCTCAGTTGCCCTGAAGTGTACTAAGCTAGTGAATATTATCAAGACTAATAACTTCCACAACTGACTTTGAACATTAGTGGTACTGATAAAGTTGGATCTTATTTTATCCTGGTATATTGCGTGACCAGCAGGTCAAGGGATGTGATTCTTCCCTTCTGCTCTGCTCTTGAGAGACCCCACCTGTAGTACTGCGTTCAGCTCTGGGGCCCCCAACATAAGAAGGGCATGGGCCTGCTTGAGCCAGTCCAGAGGAGAGCCACGGAGATGATCAGGGGCCTGGAGCAGCTCTCCTATGAAGACAGGCTGAGAGAGCTGGGGTTGTTCAGCCTGGAGGAGAGGAGGCTCCAGGGAGACCTTACAGCAGCCTTCCAGTACCTGAAGGGGCCTGCAAGAGAGCTGGAGACGGACTTTTTACAAGGGCATGTAGAGATAGGATGAGGGGTAACAGTTTTAAATGGAAAGAGGGTACATTTAGATTAGAAATTGTAAAAATTCTTCTACGATGAGGGTGGTGAGACACTGGCACAGGCTGCCCAGAGAAGTTGTGGATGCCCCCTCCCTGGGATTGTTCAAGGCCAGGTTGGATGGGGCTTTGAGCAACCTGGTCTGGTGGAAGGTGTCCCTGCCCATGGCAGGGGTGGTAGAACGAGATGGTCTTTAAGGTCCCTTCCAATCCAACCATTCTGTTATTCTAAGGTACTGCCTTTGAATTCACATACAAACCCACAAAATTTAGCTATTAAACTTGTCTAATGATTAAACTATGCTGAGCTAATCCTCAATGAATAAAAATAAGTGTGGTTACTATGCAAAGTTGCAGATACAAATGTTTCATTCCACAGTATTCCTCACATCTACAAGTCATTGGTAGAAATAATGTTCATTTTCTGATATATTAATTTTTTAGAATCATCAGAAATTCTTGGATATGTTAACTTCTAAATGAAACATTCTTCACTTTGACTAGTATTATTTGTTATTTTTTGTCTCCAACTGGATGTCTACAGATTCAAAACAGATATGAAAGATAATTTCAACTATGATGACCACATTAATTATGGCTTTACCCAAATGTGCTGTTCCTTCCTGCATTAGTATTTTATACATTAAAAGGATACGGCTTTTTAAAGATGTTATCTATTACTTGGTTTAAATAGTTATTTTACAACACTGAATAGAAGAATTTGTGAATGTGTTTTCCAAATCGGGGAGATTTTTAGCAAGGACACATGAGTTGGTCTTTCAGAGACCCCATATGGTGCAAACAGACTATATGGGATTAATAACAATGCTTCGCCTATGATTATCTATGCTGCCACTCTTTCTGGTAATTCACTTTTCATGCTTCTTTAGTCTAAGGCTTCCCAGGGGTGGAGACTGCTGGCTGTACTCATTTAATGATAGTGGCTATCATGGTTATCATTTAAGAATTAATTGTTTGTGACATACACAAATTAACTAAATAGGGCTGTGTAGTTCTCCAATGTTGAACTGGTTTTAGTACCCAGAATGACAAGTGTAGGCTGACTTCTTTTCTTAGAAACTAAACAGGATGGGTGCAGTAAGTTTTCATTTAATGATAGATCAAAATGAATCTTCTCTCCATAACTGACTACCCATACAGGCAGTGGCTGAAGACTTTTACAAGGTAGACAGTAATTCCATATTTAGTCCTCAGATTCACTTCAAACAAGCTAGTTTAAAAGCCATGTGCTAATGTTGATGTTAAACTATCCTCATGAAGAACAAATTGTCACTGCTCTTCTTCCCTCTTTAAATAGAGTATTTCTTCTCTTTGTCTTAGGGAGTTGTGAAAGGTGAATCGTCAGTAAAGACTAACCAGAGTAACAAGCTGTAGGATGCACCCTCATACATTTAAGTAGTTTTATGAATCAAGTTCTACCAAACTGTTCAGCACAGCACCAATACTCACAAAAGTGCTATGTTGAATCCTGCAACACCTTACTCTCACTCTGCCAGTCCTGGCTCAAGTAGTTCTCAGCTACACTTACACAAAGCAGGGTGCTGGCAAAGTTACCAATTTGCTGATACTTCCATACCACTCCGCTCAGTGACTGAAGGCAGATTAAGACATGGGGAAAAAACAGCTCAGGATTTAAACGCCTTGTTCATCCATAGCCGCCAGTACGTGGGTACTTTTTTCAGGTAGAGCAGCTGGGGAATCCTTATGGTGGAAAAAACAAACTGAATCTCAGGTTTTCAGCTCTCTTTGCAAATACAGTGTTAGGCTGCACATTCCTTCTGCTGCTGTATTTGTCAGCAGGGAGGGAGGGGTAAGCTCTTAAACAATTAATTTTATATTTTTTCTTGCATTTAAACAGTTTAATCTCATCCTTCTAGGTTTTGACAGGCAGTTGGGCAGAAACTTTCTATTTAAGCTCATTTCTTTTGTAATTATCCTAAGTGTTACAACACTCTACAATTATTCTTCTTATGAGATACATTAATCATTTATTATATTAGACAGAAGTTTTGCTTTAAGGGAACTAATCATAATGTCAGCGAATACTACATTAACAGTGAACATGTCTATTTTGTCAGACCACCGTGTCTTGGGATGGAGACAAGCTGCTTTGTGTACAGAATGGAGAAAAAGAAGGTCGTGGTTGGACCCAGTGGATTGAAGGAGATGAAATGCACCTGGTAAGATCATGTAACAGGTTTTAAATGCCACTCTTAAAATGGTTGGATGCAATGCAGCAGACTGTGTGCTACGTTATCTTGGCCTACTTTGACATAATTATGTATGGATGCAGCATTTGACTTGTTTCTAAAGCAACAATTTCATTTCGAGCCATTATGCTTTTATGTCCCTTACAAAGAATGCCTGATTTCAAAGCAGTACTCTTTCTGTATTAGCTGTCTGTCCAAACATACCAGTTTGAAATGTTTACACCGAGGAAGACATTTAACAGAATGTCCTTCATACAGTCTGTGAAATACGCAGTATGGGAGTTGGTGAAATTATGCATCCAACAATAACCCATAAGGGGAAAATACACCATTGTTCTTTTAAAATAATTACAGGCCAGACTGCATTATAGCCTAGAGAACTAAAACCACAATTAAGATTTTAAAATGTCATGTTGTTTCACATCATCATTGTTATCCTTCTAAGTTAACAGGATCAGAAAGAAGATGCTGATTCTTTTCTCACATACCTCTTCAGTGCGCCCTGACTCTCTCATCAGTGTGGGTAAAAGACAGTCTTCCTGCCAAGATAATAAAATTCAACCTCCATTTCTGTTCACTGTTCAGTACTATTAGCATTCAGCAGTCTAAATGGATGTTCTCTAAATATTCAAATCAGTAGCAGAGTTGTGAAAACTTTGCGCCAAACTCCTTATTATTAAACCCAATTTTCAGGAAGTTCTGGAAGTCCCGGAAACCAGTTCGGGATAGGAATGTATATGACAGATCTTACCATCTGAACTACATACTTGATATAATGCAGGTAGGGAGAAAGTTACTGTGTAAGTGATTGCTTTATAGCTGAGGTGATGGGCTCACTGAAAGTAGGGGGAAGCAATAAAAAGGAGACTCCAGAATTTCCTGTGTGTACATATTCCCTCTCTCTGTACACAAACACACTACAGTATTTCCACACTACCTCCCAGCTTTACAGCAGTTGGTGGCATGACACCAAGCATCAGCTCTTTCAGATTCTCTGCTGGCAAACAGGTTGCAATTAGCCATACAATGTCTGGCCTAGAAGTTCAGCTTACTCCTTGCTGCGCTGAATCATACACATATGTGCACTGATCTGCGCATATATGAAGCAATAGCACTAGTTGCTCTTGGATCTCTCTGTATTGACATCCTGGTTTCTGTCTCTTGCCAGCTTTGCAGTCATTATCTCTTCCCACTTCCTGTCCCCAACACCAGTTTCTTTAGCCTCGATTTCTACTATCCTTACGCTGATTCATGCTCTAGCCATACAACCTAGCCGTGGTCCTCCAGCAGCCCACTTTTCTGTATTTTACCCTATCAAGGGTTTGATTTTAGAAGTCATAAATTCAGATTCAGTTGCTCAAACATATGTGTCTAGTGCCACTTTAGGTACCCCAAGGTAACCTGACTGATCTGAGGCTGCTTTTTCAGAAGAGTGTGAAGAGTTTCGTATCATACCTGCCAGCTCATGCAGGCATCCATGCACTTGTTGGCACTTGTACGATTTATCACAATCTGTCTCTCATGTACAGAACAATCTGTACAAAATTACTTCATGCAAAGGAAGTAACCAAGTATTTTAGAGGCTAGTCCCCAATATTTCAATTTAATAACTTTTTATATTTCATGAACTTCAAAATACGTCCTCTTTATTTCTCTGAATCCTTGTTAATGTAACACCCTCGATTGAACATACAGTAAAAGAGTCCCATTTAGTATCTTTTTTTTGACCAGCTAAGATTACTAGGTCCTGTTCTTTTCAGAGACCTTTAATACAGTGGGCAGTTACCTCTAAAAAATTGATACTTCGATAGCTTTATGATCCTATTGAACTTTACGCAATGAGCCAAGTGTTAATTTAATTCTTTCTGCAGTTCTGTGGAGAGTAGTACCACATCCTTTAGTAGTTTATCGCCTCCTATTTTCTCCATTTCATTGTATGGTCTGTACTTTGTAGATTCTGTTTTATGTGACTGACTTATTAGACCGTTCTCCATTTCCTTTTGAGTTTTATTGCCCTTTTCTATTGTATTGATTGCTTCTGCTCTGTAGGTTTTTGTCACTGTCAGCAGATCTCTTAGCCCTTATTGCACACTCCTCCTTCAGGGTTACCTATCTAGAAGTGAACAAAACAGGTCCTAACTAAAATCACCGTATCGGTCTGCTTATTTCATCAAGTCATCGTGAAGCACTTTCTCTTACTGGGGTCTAGCAACATATGCCAATAAGGTTATTGACTCAGTGTAAGGTTTTTTTAATATGTCATTGTATCAAAGTCCCCCATAAGAAAATGTGCATAACTTCCCAGGAAACTCTGCCTCCTGTTTCCTCAAAGTGTTCTGACAGCTTTATTAAAAGTCTTAATCTTCAAATAGAAAGTACATCCCTTCTGCTAGGTCATACATAACCTTTGTATTTATGTCCCTTAAGAAGTTCCACCCCTTTTTCTTCTTCCACCAAAACCAGTCAACATTGCCACACATCCCCACACACACTGTGTGCACTTCTCAGGTCTAATTTAAATAGTTTCAGTAATGGAGAAGATTAAACTGCATCTTCAGTGAGATTAGGGTTATGCACAGTTCCCAATGATCCAATGACTATCAAGTAAGGGTTTTTGAAAAGCTCTTATGGAACACAAAGAAAGAGTAGACAGCTTTGGGCATCCATCGAGTTCAGGCAAAACTCACCCCTGTGCTGTGATTTATAGACCTAGATCAAATCTTCTGTACACAACTACCTGTCCTTTTCTAGCCATGATCATTGTGTTGCTAGAGTGGGCTTTCAGCTGATTTCTGGTTTTGTAGGTTTGAGCTACCAGTCATCAACATACAGATTCAGAACTGGATATTCAAATCTATCCCCAAATAACTTCATTATGTGTCCAAAATAGACAATGCCCATTTCAAAGACCTAAGCAGTTACACACACTGCAAATAATAGAGAATAATGCACCAGGAACATATTTGGACCTTTCAGATCTAAGATCCCAATTCTCTTACTCCACGTTTTGCCAGAAAATAAAACCAAAGCAGCTNAGACCTAAGCAGTTACACACACTGCAAATAATAGAGAATAATGCACCAGGAACATATTTGGACCTTTCAGATCTAAGATCCCAATTCTCTTACTCCACGTTTTGCCAGAAAATAAAACCAAAGCAGCTGTTTACTTTTAGGATTAAAAATAGGCTAAAATATGTACAAGCTACCCAATCTAATTTGGTAGAAAACTGTGAATTCAAATTAAGCTGGACATACACATGAATGTATAATGCATGTGTCCTATGTTTTTTAATTATTTTCTCTTCCTAGGAAATAAGAGTGTGTGGAGTCAAGTGTAAGCAGGTCTTTAAGAAGGTACAGTGAGCCTACTGCTGATACAGAAGTGGAGAATAGTAGAATTTACAGACTTACCACCAAATCTCCAAATGCTAGTGACGAACATCATCAGTGACAAGAGCAAACACAGAAATGAAGATCACATTAGAACTCTATAGTTAGAATAAAATGTTTTTAACAAATCATTTTCAAGAAATAACTGCAAATAAAACTATTTTTAGAAATGCCAATTAAAGATACTAAACACTATAAATGTGTGTGTACCATAATTCTTGACTACAGCAAAATAGGACTTTGGTATGAAACAAGATACTGGAGTTTAAGACCTTGTAAGCTAATTTTTCATTTAGAGTGGAAATCACCCTTTCATAGCCTTAGCAAGGGGCCTTCAGGTAGTCTTGTTTTCAGATATACAATTGTAGTTGTAGGGAAGCGAATGAGAGCTGCATGTGGCTTACCCTTAAATCCTAATTTCACTGAAGCCAGGGATAATTTTACCATCAGCTCCAATGGAGCATTACTTCACTGAAAGTATTCCACCAAAAATAAAAATCTGACTTCTCAAAACAAGTGGAGGTATAGATCAATAGTCTGGAAAAACAGTACTTACAGAAGCATGGCCAAGGGGCAGTTCTTTCCTAAACGCTTTAGCCAGTATCTGCTCATTCTTTTTTTTTTTTCTTATTCTGGAGAAACTAAAGGTAAGATCACTGCCAGAAAATGTATATAATTTCACACGCACCGTACAGAAGATATTGCTGGCATTGCTTTGTACAGTATCATTTGCAGTTTTATTTACCACCACTTCACATCAAGTTCAAAAAAGACACAAGGATACAGGGTGCCTGGTTGGATTAGACCTTTAGCACGTGACACAGTATTACAAGTGTTTCCGTTAACAATTGTTATTAGCCATTTTCAGGGACTTAAATCAGTGGTGAAGTTGCTGTGGCAGAGTCTGAGGTGTTCTAAAGTGGGAACATACCCTACTCTGCTGCAACCCCTGTGCATACCACAGCTTTTGCATTCTGTGGGAAGCCAGTGCTGAGACTGAGAAATTTTAGATGTGTAAACGGGAACAAATGCTGTCATTCTCTACTAACCAGAGACAGTTTTAAAATATGCACTATTATTAAGCCTGTTTACAAAAGCTAGCAGCCTGATCTAACGTGAAGAAATGGAGGTTCAGAAACAGTCATTGTAAACTATAAAGTTAGTACAGCAGGGATGATAAACTTTCTGAACTATTTCAGCCATACTATATTGTGAGTGTAGCACCAGATGTGCTGTAATGGACATCTAATTCTATTTTGTAAAGTTTTGGGTTTTACTGTACATTAGAAAGTACACAGAAAATATTATCCATGAAGACTTAAGCATCTCCATGTGATAAACAGATGAAAAATACTCCCTCTCCATGTAAATTCTTGTGTTACTATTGCAACAGCTGTAGCTCATACTGCTTAGAATTACACATATATGTAATGCAATTGTTTAAGTTCCCTTGTAATTTTTTCTTGGCAATACATAATACTCATGCCTAAGGAAGAGTCTGAGAATTATACTTGAGCCTAGTCAACCAGACACATGCAGAAGCTGTTTTTCTGTCATGGAAGAGCGTGTTTGCCGTTAGCTATGTTTGCATAGTAAATGGGTATCCCTCCTGACTGATATACAGACAGCAGTTAATGGTGATGAAGTTTTCTTGTACTTGGAGTGGGACAGGTCAAAACTGGTCACAGTTAAATCGGATAGAAAGGTTGTGGGGAGGGAAAAGGATCAGAAACCTGTGTATCTCAGGTTAAAAATAGTACTCTGCTTAAGTGAAATTGCAAATAGCTGTCTACTTAAAATGTTATTTAGCACTTTACACAAGGTTGGGGATATCCCACTTGACAAATTTCAGTGCAGCAGTCATTTGTTTTCCTTGAAAGATTATTGGACACAGAAACTTCTTTCCTTCAAGTTTCTAAATTATTGATTTCATAACCATGCACACTGTCACGGTTTAAAGCTGGGCTGGCTGTTA
>VZSC01019364.1:19933-32784 GCA_013398225.1 Steatornis caripensis
TATAGCAGTTCTTCAGTGTTATTTTATTCTTGTGTGTTTGTTTACATTTCACATCTACTTGCTTTCAGAAACACTGTAAAACTGGTTATTGACTCGTATTTGGTAACGTCCAATATTGTATTTTTAATAAAAGAATATTTTGAAATCAACAAGGTTTATATACTCGCTTCTAAAGGAAATTATTATCTTTCAGTGATTAAATCAGAGTGCAATGATGACTATTGGGAAAATAAAATATTTAATTGTTACCGTAGTATTTTCAAAGAACTTAACTGTGTACCTTGATGTGAGAAAATATTTACATAAATGGGAAGGTCTGATTCTTCACGCACAATGATATCAAGACACAAGGAAATTACTCAAAACTACCATGTAAACCTTTTCCCGAAGACGTTTTCTTTGAACGACCAAAAGCACTGCAATTAGCCTCATGTTACAAGATAACACCCATCTTGGCCAAAAGCATGACAGACATAATAACTTAGAGTTCTTTTCCCAAGATATATGATTAAGCCATTTTAAAAGCTACTGCAATAAAGTTTCTGTTTTCTTAGTAGACGTGAAAAGGTATCAACTCAGATTCAGGCTGTTTTTTAAATAGACCTCAAAATAACAATAATTCTGATATAATATTTATAGGATTCTGAATAATCTGGGGTGTTCAGGGCTTTTTGGAGACAAGAACAGTAGAACTTCAATATTTATCTCCATTATCCGAATACTCGCCATACTTACCTGAACATGAGGAAGAACTTTTTTACTGTGAGGGTGACAGAGCACTGGCACAGGCTGCCCAAGGAGGTTGTGGAGTCTCCTTCTCTGGAGATACTGAAAACCCACCTGGACACATTCCTGTGCACCCTGCTCTAGGGGCACCTGCTTTAGCAGGGGGGTTGGACTAGATGATCTCCAGGCATCCCTTCCAACCCCTCCCATTCTGTCATTCTGTGATTATTCACCACTTCCCTGTTTTTGCATCCTTACAAATCTTACAAATTACTATTTTATGTTTAGATCATTACTTAAATATTTGGCAGCATGGGATCCAAAGCACCTATGCAGCCATTAGGAATATAGCCTTCAAACACAACACTCTTAAACAGAAATCCCTGAGGAAATGGTTACATTTTGAGAACCAGAGTTAATGGACTTCTAGTGTATATAAGGTACGCCATATAATTTTCGTAATTTCTTGATCAAAATTTCATAAGGTGCCCAGCTGAGCACATTATTAAGCACTGAATATAGTAGTAAATAATTTATTATGACCACTTCTAAAGTATTATGTAACTTTAGCTCTCTTCTGGAACTTCTTTGGTGTTCCAAAATATGGTGAAAACCAAGATCAAATCCTCAGAGAATTCCTCACCTAATTCTTTCAAAGTCTCTGAAAACAAGATACAGGGACATGCTCTTTTCAAAATGTCCATCATTTTAATATTTAGTTCTAGACATCCTCTCAAATTATCACAGGATCAAAAAATGTTTTATTACCATTATCTTTTCAAACCTCTCTATCATTTACTTTGGATTTTCTTCACAAAGATGGAGAACAAACACTGACTGATCACTTCCATCATTTCTACATTTTTAAGTAATTTTACTGTTCTATCACTGCTCAAGAGACTCACATCATTGTCAACATCCTTTTTACTCCAAACATGTTAATACTTATTTCCATGCCCTATTTCTATTGCTACAGTTTTCTTCCTTGTGGTCCTCTGACGATTTTAGCAATTTTCTGACAGCTCCAGCTTCAGACGTATATCACTATATACTGGAATATATACCGATCTTTTCCTCATGTACTTTTGTTCTCCTTTTCAGTATGTACATTTGAATGCTAACATTGGTTACATTATATTTAATATTTTCTGTCTTAACCTAAAGCTAAGTGAAGTGGGGTTTTTTTCTTGTAACTGATCTTAATTTCTTGAGTTTTATGGGAAAGACAAATGCTTTCCCAAGACCCAAGATGTACATTCTGTGGTTTAGCCAAAATCCCAGTAAGTTGTATAATGTGACCTCAGTATAGCTACTCTTTTTTATACATTGTACACTTAATATAAAAAGAATGTGAAATTGAAAACTTTCAGTCATTTCTAGGTACAGGGTCCTGTTCATTGTAGCATATAATCAATTTTGTTCTCTAGACCTTTTTACAGAAATGGCAAATACTGCAAGATTCTTAAAACCTATTCTGCTCTACAGTTTTAAAAAACAGCCCCAAGAGCAACCTAGTAGAACATTACCAATCTACCACTCTTTGATCTTTTCTCATTATCATCCTGCTGCAACTCTCGAGGTAAGCAAAATGAAGAGAAGATGTACTGTGGAAAAGCACCCGTTATATACAGCTCTTGCTTCCTCTTTCCTTTTCAGGCAATTTTATTTGTTTCCATATTAATGGGATGGCTACATCAGGACATCAATCAATAATCAATTGTGAACCAGGCTTTCGGTTGATATGAACTGCTTTCTGATAATAACTCTTGCCCTATATTTTATTGTGGCCCTCATGACATAGCCCTAGGGGAACTACAACTACTACAAAATCTCTGCTGAGTATGTGTGTGCAGGAAAGGGCAGACAGGGTGAGTAATAAATAGCTGCTCTTAAAAAATCATATTTTAAACTATGGGATGCGTAACTACAGGTTTCAGAGCTGTACTTTTACATTTTACTGCCCCACTTTTTTTGCTGCTATTTCCACGGAAATACAGTAAAATGCCAGACAATATTTAGTAAGCAAGTATCTGAATCCAGAGGCTCACATTTTAGAAAGAGGACAACAAATGAGTTGAAAGAAACACATTACAGTCAAAGGCCTGCATTCCAGAGGTATTACTCTTCACCTGCAATGAATTATTAAAAAGTTGTAGGACTATGCAGTTGTTCTAGTATCCGTAAAAATATTACTGTAAATAAGTTGGTCCTGTCACTATGTTATAAGAGAAATCAAAGCTAGCGATGAAACCGAGGTAGAATATCTAACCCAGAGACCAAGCCTACTGAAAGATCTGCATCCAGCCCCAGATTATTTTTCATCAGGAAACAGCAAAACCCTATTTATTCAAAGGTTAAGACAGAGTGTATTAAGTTAGCAGAATACTAGCTTTTTTTAAAATATATAAACTCCATCAGCAATAAGGAATTAGATTCTAGCAGGCACCACTAGTTGTACACTCACTATATTCAAATCTGAGTCCATTGACTTTCAAACTGGATAACTACGGTTAAAGATAAACATATGAAAACTCTCTTTCATAATGTCCTATGACACAAATAAGAAAGTTTTGTCAGCTTGGAAGAACTTCCCAGACATGACGGGACCCCAGAATAAAACCACGCTGAGATAGAAAAATCAAGGGACATTAGGTATATCAACTATCCATCCTGCAACAGTAAACAAGTATTACTCTTGTTAAGCATATCTCAAAATAAGTATATGGAGTAACAATAAGATTATGAAGATGATGAAGAAAAGGGAATCTATTCACTGCCCAGGATCCCTTTACAGACTGAAATACACATTTTGTAGCAGTCGTAGGTTGTTGAAAACCCTTTTGTCGCCTCCATAGTTGCCGATGCTAACTTTGGCATGTCTATAATTCACACAAAAGAACTCTTTTATCAGTAACTTTTAACATAACTAACATTCATTATGACGATTTTTGGCATAGTGCTCAGCATAGCACTCTCCATTACAGCTAACTCTGATTTTCAAACTTGTAGAATTACAAAGCTGGTGCTGGCTGAAAAAATGAATATGGGTATATTCACCTATTTCATACAACGGCACCAGTGAAGGTGGAGGTGACAGGGTAAAGGACTGGTATTTTGTGGGCTCTGATTTCAGAGAACTTTAAGTCTATGTTAATCCTGACGTGCAATTAATACATTTTAATTTGACTGTATGTACTGCTAACTGCAACAGCTGTTCAATCTGAGCACATCGTGTGTCCTCTGAGGACCTGCGTTCACTTTCAAAATGTCAAAATGTGCTTGGGAGCAAGTGTGGAGCAGTCCGAGCTTCCTATAGAATGGGGGAAATGCTCTTTAGAATAAAAGAATATAAATATCACAGTAGTTATGTTGAAAGCCTTTACAAGGAAAGTAAAATAACTTGAAAATCCTCAAGGCCTATTTTGGCAAGCCAAGGAAATGCCACGTGTTACATGGGGATTTTACACTAGTGCAATTTCCTCGGCTGTAGGAGTTAACCAGAAGTTTTGGAGGTAAAGCCAAAAGAACCACTCAAGCTGAAGGCTAGTTGTGCTTTCTCTTTCCACTTAGTTCTTACATAACAACTACTGGGTCATACACTTTCAAGAAATTAGTAATCCCTGTTTTGCCAGTACTGTCACTGAATTACTCTTTTGGTCAGTCAATGATTAACTCAAAACTGGGGCAAAAAGGGGTATATATCTCCAAAAAGCAAACGTCTCTTAACTGACACTGGAAATTTCAAAACAATTTACTAATCCAGTAAATATATTTCTGTGTGAAACTACAATGAGATTTAGATCTGCCTGTAATGATTCAGAGATAATATATCCAATTTTATGGCACAGAGTGACACAAACTATTAACTACATCAAATTCATAGCATATTATCTTCCTATAGACCACTATGGAGTCCCACTCCTTTCACATGGAAAAATCACTCAACGTGACTTATATAGAGATTGATTCTCATCTATGGGAAAGGATGCTTTACACCATTATGGCATTATAACATAAAGATGGTGTAAATACATTTTTTAAACTACATATAATTTAGAATCAGTGCTTCTGAAGTGTTTTAGAAGTGTGAATAAGTTTTACTATCTTCATTACACAAATTGGGGGGGGGGAGGAATCAGACAATTATGGGCTACATTTTAGCTCAAACGTCATACGCCTGCAAGGAGATAAAAATTAAATCTTTGTACGGTTATGGGAGATAGAGTCCAAACGCATAAAAAGCAAGTAAGGACTTGCATGCCGTGCATCAAATAAGGAGTGAGAGAGACGAAAGCTTTAACAGCTAAAAGAAGCAAATGAGCAAGTGTACATTTAAGTTAGGTTTTCTGTGCTGATACTTACTAGTTTTCCTACAGACAGAGGTAAGCAGATGATTATTATCCCTCCAGAGCAAGAAGAAGCCGGTAAGCAATTATTCTGAATTGTGGTACGAGGCACAAAGCCTCCCAGAGCTATTTGTAGGTTGATGCAATTTACATTGTTTGCTCAAGCTTGTGCTTAAAAAACAGTTTGTCCAAGGTAATACCGACGTGTATGAGCAGTCAGGTCCAAAACAGAACAAGGTTTCCTCTTTCATTGCCTCTTTAGCTGCTTTCAGAGACATTCTGCAGCTTTATTGGTGAAAACGGAGGGTCCTCTCCTTCAAACTAAAATATTAGCTGAAGGAGCGGTGTTGTTTCTGAAGTGCCAGTGGAAGATAAAAGGAGATAGGAATGTCTGACTGCGACAGGAAATGAGGAAGGGAAGGAATGGACCAAGTCTTTGTTTTCCATATGTGGGGTGGAGATGGAGCAAAATAAAAAGTTGAATCTAATTTCTAAAGAACTTCTAGGGTTTTTCGTTTGTTTGGGTTTTTTTTTGAAACATTTTGAAACACCATAATATTCCTTTGTTCCTGCCAGGATGGAAGCTCTTCCGGGTCCCAGATTCGTCCCCAATTAACACACCGAGAGGGGTCTGCATGAGCAGATGGGCACAGATGTAAGTAGGCAGCAGTTATCTCATATTTCCAATGGAAACCTCCCAGAGTTCAGCGGGAATTTCTCCAAATGGACATACGCTATGATTCTTTTTCATTTTTGTGTTACCAACATCAGAAAATTTCCAACTAGCCTTTGAAAATCCAAATGTTAATAGCATCTGCTTGGTAATAGGTGGCTCAACCAAAAACTGTAGTTGGAATGTGTTAACATTGCTCTTTGGAATGAGTGTGATATGTGACAAATTGAGGGTAGGAGGATTTGTATATAGAGAGATATCTGTCTATATATAAACAGATCAATAGCTGAAGATTGTAGCAAATATTGCATATGAAGCTAACGTAAAGACTTATATACCTAATGTACATTTTCCTTCGGAAATTATTTAGACAAGAAGGGGTTTTTTTAATCTATCCTATGGCACTGTCCTTTAAATTCTCACTTCTAATCATGTCTTACTTTAAAGGCAGCCCATATTTCTAACCCTGGAGAAGCTAAAGAGTGACCCTTCCCTGTCCTATGGTTATTCAGAAGAGGTATTAGGAAACAAACACCTTTCTGCTGTAGCAAGGGAAAGATCACCGTGGTTTTAGTCTAGTGCTGTGACAAACTAGTAGTAACCCCTTGAAATGCTAAGTAGTTAGGCATGCTTAAAGCAATGTAAATGAGAGTAGAATTAAATCCCAGGAGACAGATCCTTGCCTGGTGTAGTTATCAATTGTATTATGATAATACAGTATGAGTGAGGATTTGTTTATATGTAGGTTTTTTCCACAAAAAATATAAATAAATCGTATCTTATATATTTTGGGTTTTTGAGTTTTGGGAGCAATCATCACCAAAAACCCTTCTAAAATAGTCCGCTCTTTTAGTTAAGTTTGATTCAGGACATTACATGCTCTAAAGTAAAGTATATGGAGAGCAAAAGTGTTAGAGGGTGAAGAAAGACTCAGAAATTGTCTCTCCTCAGCATTCTTTCTCTTGTTTCTCATAGCTCAAACTACATTTCTCACCTGTTCAGAGATGAAGTGTATTTTTGTAACTATTTCCTCCTGCCAGGAGACAATGTAAGAAAAGACCTCATTGTCTCATTCTTTGAAATATATAAAACTTCATTACTAAGGCTGCTTCTTTAAGTTTATCCTATCAAGTGGAATTATACTGCCTACACAGGTTCCTAGTCTGCTCAAAAATCATCTTTTCAGTCTTCTAAGGCTCACAGTGCATCTTGCAGGAATGATGCCTGAGTTAAAACCACCTATTTTTGCTCATTCTGTGTTTATTTTATTATAAGCATGTCTGATTTCCTTTAAATTCTATGGGCATTGCTCGGAAATTGTTTTGACAGTGCAGCTCCTCAGCACAGGCTCTGCCGAGAGACTCGTCATTGCAGCTCATTAGGATTCAAACAGAATTCAGTCCCCTTCCAGTTTCTCTGGGTTGTTATCTTGTAGGCTGTCTTGAATGTTAAGCCCAAGTCAAGGAAATTCTATCTGAATAATGTCGTAAAACATCTACGTTGTAAATAATAAATAACTGTTTCAAGCCAAGGAGATGTTCAAAATGTTTGTTTCAATCTAAGATCAAAAAAATCTCCGCAAAGCAAATCATTCATATGCAAGAGCACTGTCTATTATACAAGTATAACATTGATCGGGTTGTCTCCCATAAAAGTCATCGGGCAATAGTTATTTACTGAAGGAATCTGAAGAGCAGCACTACTCTATGATCTTAAAACATTTTACATTTGCTGTATACTAGATCATGAACCTTGGCTAGATAACAAAGTTAAAATTTTCTTGTAAACTGTTCTTCGTACTCTAGAATAGGAGCAAGGCATGAGCATGTACACACCTATATGAAATCACTGTATACAGTTCAAAAAACTTGTCATGATCCTGTTCCCCACAGCTGGATAGCAAAAGAGTCTGAAGATTATCCTAAAAATATAGGGTTGGTGTTTCAGAGGTGGCCCGTAATGATTTAATGTCTGGGGATGCATTCAAGAACCCCTCAAGCGCCTGAGCCTACAAACCATAAATTTCTAAAGGTATCACTGAAATTTGAGTTCTTTCTCACTAGGCAACATACTGTAGACAGAAAGTTAAGAGATCCCCTTGATTTAGATGAGATACCTCATTTATAACAATAAGATTAGAACCTGAGGCTGTTTCTCTCACTAACGACACCGTGAAGGCTCAGTGAAGTAAAGGAACTAGTCCCATATTTAGCAACTTAAATCTTCTATTCTACCTTGGATAGAGTTTCTAAACTCTACTCTGCCTTAGAGTTTATAAAATCATGAGAAGTTTCTACCTTTGTGTTCCGAACTGTCCTTAATACATAATATTTGGTTTCAGCTATTTTCAAATTGTACAGTTTTTGTGAATTCACTTGTTGAAGTCTCATTCAATATATAGCACTTATGTATCATATTTATGGACTATTTGATCGTCATTCATTTGTGGTCTGTGTCCTTCCCTAGATGAAATAATCAGCTGTGGTGGTTCTGAGATATTCTTGAGGGAGTTGAAATCCATTCCTCTGCAAAGAGCCAGAGGGAGTAGTTTCTGCATCATTAAATTCCAATTCAACCCTTCAAAATGAGGCTTGAGTAAGTACTGAAGAGACATATAAGCTTTGTATTAATATTCTTCAGAGGAATGAACTTTATTCCACTATGATTATCTTTTGCCACTTATCTGTATAACTCATTGACCAATGAAATCATCATTCTTAGCATAGTTTTCTAGACAGTGCAGTTAAACATTTTTTTCTTTCTTTTAATAATAATTTGATACAAGATGTCATTGCCTTTATGCTGATTTTTTTAAAAAAAATTCTTACTACTGTAATGAACTTTGTAATGAATTATACTTCCTGTTACATTAACAGTTTAATTCAAAGTGCACCTTCCATATATATATATATATATATACAACAAAGCATTAGTATAAAAGCACTTAACAATGAACATTTTAGCTAAAGTCTGCTGTAACACCATAATTTGACTGATTCTACTGACAAGCTACAACAAAATGTGTTAAATGGTTCCATTCAAAATACAAAACCAACAGACCTTTTGTTTTTTCAAGCTGAAGGAGACATTGTCTATGTGGATCAATTTTTACTTATATTCAACTTTTTAATAGCTATCAAAAAATAGAGAATGAATCATTAACATTACAAGAAAAAAAATCAAGGAATATTGTAAAACCCATAGTTCTGGCTGACTGTAACAGTGTGGTTGCTTTTTCTTCCTCTGCTCCTTTCATTTTTCTGGCATTGACAGATATTCTTTTATGGCATGATTAGAAAGAAATGCTAACCTGATGAAAGAGTCATCACCATATATTGTATGTGTCCTGTGAAACAAGCATTTTTCACAGCTGTGATAGCACAGTCTTAAAAAAAATGGTTTTGCTTTTCAAAGATACATGCTGAAAAATTGCAGATGTCAAAATGTCAGTGTAATCAGATGGGACCAGATACAAAGCAGGCATACATCCCAGCTACTTGCCTAAGAAGCTGCAGCAGAGATCCTTATTACTATTTCAATCGCAGCTGAAATGCATTTTCATGCGGACAAATTGTGGGAGCACTTGCACGGTGCTTAAGTTTTGCTTTAGCATCTTAAGTGAGGCTTATTGCTAAGGCTTCTCCATTTGGGTTATTTTCACCATCAATGGGACACGCTTTATATAAATCAACATATGGCAGTACAGACATATCAGAAGGGTTTGCAGTGATGAGTCTGACAAGAAAATTATTTCTGAAACCAGTTTAAACACTTGAGTAAGGTACTGTGAGTTAAGAATTGATACGAAGCAGACCAGCAAACATTCTTGCTACTCATACGACCTGCTTTGTCCTGCCAAGAATGTCTCTCCTGCATGCAAAGCAAGCTATATGCTATGTTCAAGTCTATTTCAAGAACACAGGTAAAAAGAATATATATATATATATATATAGATGGACATTGGTCAATCAGAGCTAAAAGAGCTATTAAAATATTTTTAAAAGCTATAAATTTAAAAGCATTTTTAAATCTTAAAAAATTAACTAGCCATCTACACTAGACGGTATCACATATGCATAAATAAACTCTACACTTCAGCATCTGATTTTTAACATGATTTACTAAGGAAATGTGTGTAATCACCATATGCACAAGCATGTTTCTGAGTCTGTCCCCTGTCTCTGCTCCGCCTGTCCTTGCGTGGCCTATTTCAATTGCATGTTGAAATATGAGACCAGAGCAGGTGTCTCGAAGATAGTATTCCAAGAAAACAGGGTAAAAAAGACATTTTCTTAGGCAGGAAATGCTACCACAAGGAGTCCCATTTGGTAAAACATTAGGCAGAGATTCCATCAAAGCCTACACTAAAGTCAATTATCTGGAAGACAAACCTGCAGGAAACCCAACTCTTCCTTCCAGAGACCATAAAATCTCTTGTGAAGCCTGGAGAAAGGGGAAACTCACACGCTTGTGTCTCAGCAGCTGCGCGAAGGAAGGCAAGGCAGGTCTGCTGGCTGACCTTGCAGGAGGTTGTGGTTACGTAGTTCCGTTCATTTCTTGATCGCAAACAGAACACTGCTATCCCTGAACTGAGACAACCAGCACCGACCATGGGTGTGGAGGGAAGGGTGACAGTGACAAGATCAAAGCTGTGTTTGTGAGCTAAAGCACCAACCCGTTCAGGCCCTTTGAGAGATGGGTTCCACTCTCTGGACCTCTTTGAATTGAGATGGGTGTTTTTTCAGGTTTTATGTATTAGGGAATACCCCAGTTGATCTAATGTATAGATGACATTATGGTACCCCTACGGAAGTGGAAACTTTCTCCCTCCCATAGGCTAAAAGGTGTTGAGAAAAAAAACATTTAACTGACAGTTAACCTTTTAAATTAGTATCAATCAAGAAGTGATTGGGTATAGTAAGGTGAAAGTTCATCATGATGCACTAATAAGGGGTTTTCAAGATCCATACTTAAATTTGGTAATAGAGAAAAGTGACTCTTATCAAGTGCAAAACATAGGGAGGATATGTATATTTTATTTGCTCACTTCAATATCTCCATTGGTTTCTATTTCCCTAGAAGAAAGTCAACAGCACAAGTCAATGAACGAACTAAAATTCCACTTTCAACATGCTCAGAGTTTTACTGAAAAGAGACTACGGTGCCTGTATTATATTCGGCTCTAAAACCACAAAGGGATGCATACTGTATATTATAATCAAAATAGGTACTGAATAATTATCTCTGAAAGGTGATTAGAGGATAACATGTTTATATAAATACCAGCATACTCAAAGATGCGTATTAAAATGAAACAGATTGTGGTAACAGCAACAAATTGGAATAGAAAGCACAACGTTTGACTTACTAATAGCTTTTGTTTAAAGTCATTCAGCATATTCTAAATACTATTTGCATTTTTTTCTTTGTTTATTAAATGCATATTTACTAGTAATTGGAAGGTGCTCTTTCTACGGCTGACAGAATTGTTATTAAGCCACATGCAGAACTTTACCACAAAATTGTAATGTTTAGTTTGTTTGATCTTTTCTATAAAATCCTCAAAAGACAAAATTCTATCACATGGTTGTTCCACAAAGTGTTACATAACAGCACAGAAAACAGTCTAAGGCAATTCTGTATAAATAATAAGAATACATTCCACACATACCAGACTTGCTGATAAACATAAATTTGCTCATATAAGACAGTATCCTATCCTATCCACATTACAGATCTTTAGTATTTAAAACATGGTAAAACTTGACAACCATGCCAACAACTTTTAAAATGCTTAAAAAAAGAATGATCGCAAAATACGCAAACTGCTATTTTGCAAAGAACTCAAGAGGAATAGAAATTTTCATCAGCTTGTACTGATTATGTCTAAACCGGTTATGTCTAAACATGTGAGCTTCTGAGCTCCCAGGCCCAGTGCCTGCCCTGGTCGACATCTGACCACACTGGACTGAAAGCCAGGCATGTGCCAACATATCCTGCCTTCCCTCTTCTCCCTCCCTGTCTCCTCGAGCATGCCCATTCTCCTGGAGCCAGGTGACACTCGGAGCACACTCTTGCCAAAAGTCCCAGTTGGACAAATGGTAGTCTGGGACCTCAGCAGAGCAGCCAACATTGCACGAGGTGAACTGGAAATACNCCTCTTCTCCCTCCCTGTCTCCTCGAGCATGCCCATTCTCCTGGAGCCAGGTGACACTCGGAGCACACTCTTGCCAAAAGTCCCAGTTGGACAAATGGTAGTCTGGGACCTCAGCAGAGCAGCCAACATTGCACGAGGTGAACTGGAAATACATTTGAGGCTTTTTACCCTGCAAATGTATTTCTGGAGAGACTTCATTCTGTCTGCAAACCCACCAAAAACGTTGAATGTAAATGCGCTAACCCCATAACCAGGCCAACAAAAAGGGGTCAGGAACACCACTGCCAGTGTAAATTGAGGTAACCTACATAGGCACTGCAGCATGAAGGCTCTTGATGACTGGAATACCTACGCTGTCAACAAAGCAAAATGCTATAGATAGCAGTTCTGAGTAAAGGGATGAAAGGGACATGGGTGTAGCTTGTACTTGGATTCTATAATGCCTAGTGAAGTGACAGGTCTGATAGAAAGCCCTCTGCCTGGCAGCCTTGGCTGGATCTTTCTTCCCTCTCTCTTAAACATGGTCAGCACATCCAAAAGACATCAACAGGCACGAAAACAGATGGATAAGCAAAGGACTGAGTGTGTCTTTTTAAAATCTAGGCTAGGATAAACTTTTATTACAAAGCTTAGTCTAAAGTGGCTCATTTCTAGCTTCATCACAGACTTCCCATGTGACTTTAGGCAAACACTTAAACTCAATTTAGTAAGAAGCCCAACTACTTCTAAACATATGTCCATAAACTTCTCTGGCTCTCAGTCATCTATAAGTAAAATACAGGTAGTACCATTTCTTTTGTTCACATCTTTGTCCATCCATTTAGGATAGTAAACCATACTCAGGCAGCACCTAGCACAAGTAGCACCCAAGGAGCTCTGCTGTTACTGGAATAGGAACAGAGTCAGGCTGTCCCAAGAAGGAGCTGTAATATATATATATATATATATA
>VZSC01019401.1:0-16291 GCA_013398225.1 Steatornis caripensis
TAAGCAGTGCTTTGAATGCTAGAGAGTACTGCTATGTAAGTTCTAAATACTTGTATTTGTAATTTACATCATACATAATGTCAATGTAACATATTAGGAAAGCAGTGGCAATGAGTGGGAGAGCATAGGCTCAACCGTGAATGCTTTTGCTGAATTTTCTAACTACACACAAGTCATTATTGATTTTGTTCACATATTTGCTAAGATCTTACTGCTTTTTAATGCGTGTTTTGTACCACGGAGTCTGAGTTGTTTTGGACATCATTAGGCATCTTACTATGTGAATCGTCGTTCGTGTCAAGAACATCTCCTGATTTTTTTTTCCTTTTTGAAATATTTTTTTAAAAATTTAAATTATGCTTGGCTCGTTTTTTCCATTGAAGAGACCAGTGAAATTAATTAGTCCTAACCTAAAAATATTTCATCTTTTCCCTAGAACTTCTTTGTACTTCTAGGTGGGTTGGATGCTTCTGCTTAATTGTCAGATAAAGCAGCATTCTCTCTGTATTCCAGTAATAAGTATTACAGCCACTTTGATCTTTTTTCCTTAAATTTTACTCTTTNCCTTTTTGAAATCTTTTTAAAAAAAATTTAAATTATGCTTGGCTCGTTTTTTCCGTTGAAGAGACCAGTGAAATTAATTAGTCCTAACCTAAAAATATTTCATCTTTTCCCTAGAACTTCTTTGTACTTCTAGGTGGGTTGGATGCTTCTGCTTAATTGTCAGATAAAGCAGCATTCTCTCTGTATTCCAGTAATAAGTATTACAGCCACTTTGATCTTTTTTCCTTAAATTTTACTCTTTAAATGTATTCATTTTTTATCTATATTTTGGAGAACACTGGAGATTTCTAGAATCAGATTCAACACTCCTAGATGCTCAAAGGGTATGTTATGTTCCCTTTGACTTTGGTGAGTTTTGAAGTGTGATTCTCTCTTACATGCACCCCATTTTTATTTCTCATGTCTAGTCAATCCTTTAGTGCTGATCTCTGAAGAGGCATGAAAGTCTTTTATGCCTATTTTATAACTGCATAATTCTCTTCTAGGGAGTAACTGTTTTTCAGTTTGTTGTTTACTACATGTATGTGTCAAAATGACTGTTGTTTTCTCTCTATTCTAAATCATAACTTTTTAAAGAAAAATCAATGATTAATGCACACATTTAGAACTGAGTATATTTGGAATATGAGCCTGAACGGATCCTGAGATCGCTTGGTCTAACTAAAACTAGATTTCGGTAGTTCATTTATTTTCAGAAATCCACTGCAATGCCTGTTTTTAGAATACAAGGAATTTAGAGACACTCATGCTGAGGTAAAAAGTATTTCTGCAACACTTAGCGCTTTTCTAACTCTACATAGTTATTTCAGTGTCTCATTATGGACTTAAAATCATAACTTCAGGTTCCTGTTTTCTTCCTTCGCTCTTTTTTAGTGTCTCTGTGATCAGCTCAGTGTTACATGTGAGTTTACAAATGTGTTATTTTACAGTGTTTCTGAAAGGATTAACATAGCCAAATATCTACAAAACCAAATATTCAATACATCACATATCCCATTGCTAAGGGGTCAATCTTCCAATAGTAATAGCATTCAGCTACTGTTGGTCATAACTTCATGTATTAGACAGACAAGAATTAAAGTGGAAGCTCAGTGAATGCTTATTGGTACTTTGATGTATTTTGACACTTTGTCAGAAGTATGTTCGTATGAATGAAAGTATGTCTCGTAAAGTGACCCATTCTGAATATATGTTTTTGAAACATTTTGTCAAATGCTTTACTAAAAAATAATTATCTTGTAATGCTAAAGTAAACCCAGGAAATTGCAATGTATGAAATGCCTAAAGGAACTACTCTAAAGGGAAATAATGATAAAAACTTTTTTACTGCCTGAGGAATATATTTCAGTATCTCATTTATCTTAGTTACCTATCATTTCCCAGTTATTAAATATGTGATGATGGATAAGCCTGCAAGAAACTGAAACATCCTTTAAAGCAAATGAAGGATATTGCACTTTTTGTGAGCTTTTCTGTTTCTTTCCGACTTTTCTCATTGACTAGAAATATATGATCATTTGTGATTTTTTTAAAGAAGTAATGCGGTCTATAACAATAACATTTTAAACTTAGACATACTATGATACTTCTGAGAAAACTATAGTGTCAGCTGTCTCTTTGTATTGTAATATGTTTGTTTCCCCTCCTTAAAATCCCTCTCAACCTGTTATTCATGTTCTCCGGATGACTTTCCACACTATGATATTCAGACTGTTTTACTGTTGGCTTTAAGTGTGGTAGCCTTTCTCTCACATACACAGTAAAAGAAAATTTTGGTTTATATAGGTGCCGACAGTTATCATCATCACTAGCTATCTCTGCTGAAAAAGTCATGAGCGGTTACAGAGAAACAAAAGATGAAAGAGGGGCACATTATAATGGGGAGAAGGCTGACGTATTCAGAGTGAATTTGATGGCACAGCAGTGTCATCATTGTCCGTGGCTGCATCATTAATAGCAGCAAAGAACCCAAACAGTTTAGGTTAGTCTTCAGGAATCAAAACAAATGATACAGGCAAATGGAAGTTCTGTCATGTCTCAACAGCTTTTAGGTTATAGCCTGTGTCACCAAATTCAGTTTCACAAACAGCAGATTAAGTTGTGCCTATGCTTTTATATCTTGTCTAGCCAGTAACAGGAGGGAAGGATTCTCCTACTTTTAGCTGAGATTGAAAAGAATCTTTCCCTTTGAGAAATTCAAAAGCAATTAACGAACTAGCCACCATTCTAGGCTGTAAATCTTATTCTGCAAGAAACATGATGATCACTTTTGAGGATCAACAGTAATGGGCCAAAGCCTGTATTATTTAATTATTTTCTTTTCAAAACAGCCATCAGAGTAAAAAAAAAATTGGTGTAAATAAGGATTAAGCAAAGACCTGCAGTACTTGCTCTGTGTGAGCATATTTAGATGTATTTTTCTTTATGAATAAGCTTTATAATTCCTCAGTTTCTGTTGTTTCAAAGCTTGTGTTATTGCTTACTCTTAGCAATAATTATAAAGCAAAGCTCAAATAAAATATTGAATGGACCTTATGAGAAGGAAAAGAATAACAGAAATCTAGAAATTAGAAAAGTAGAACTCTAAAAATTGCTACATTTTATGAAGTGATGGGAGGACAAGTGTAATATCTAAAATTGCTTTAAATTCATTTTCTAAACCAGCTAACATTAGATTTAAATTTTACAAAGTTCCTTTAAAGTAGTACTAAGTACTTTTAAAGGTAGCTATATGTAATGTTTCGAGCTTTAATTTATGATGAGAAAATGATAAGAAACCAGAAAGAAAAAGCATATAACATGCTTTTACATATTCTACTGCGTGCATTGTATTCAAGTAATGTTTGTCATTTGATTGTTAAAATATGAAAACTATCAATTGGAGAACCCTAGAATCTAAGTCTCTTTACATCCTGAAAAGATGTGGTGATAGAACTTGCTCTTCTGGAGGTCTTCAGTCCCATTTGCAATAGGTGATTCATTCATGTAAATTTAGTCATTTAGAAGTTAAAGATCTAATCTAAAGTTAGAGAAACTGGAGAAAGCACTGGCTTTTTTACCTTTTTTTTGTTCTTTCCCAATACGTTCAAATTAAGATTAGTTTATTAAGAATTAGATTAGGTTAAGATTAGATACTTCTGATGTCTAAATTTAGATGGCATGCTTTCCACACTAAGAAGAAAGAATTCAGCTAAATTCTGAAACACTGATTTGAAACACATAGCTGCGAGGTCTGCTTTATAATAATGTTCATTAGTTTCAATTGGAGTGGATGTAAGACCATATAAGATTAAAAAGAAACTCACACCAAGTTCACATTACTCCTCTGACAGCACTGTCTGGAATAATATTTAGTAACCAGTAGAAGTCACATCAGTCTGCTCCTAAGTGTTGTAGTGGTTTGGATTTTCACCATTTTATTACATTTTGCTTAATGGTTTAGAATTTATAAAGACCTGGAAACTCAACTTAAAAATAAGTTTTTAAAAAATCAGGTAGAACTTCATGCAAAGCAATAGGAACAAGATTGATTAGTGTACGTGAAGTATGTGCTAATGTGAAAACATAGAAAAAGAATCTGATATTGAATTTCATAGTTTTTTCCTAGTTAAATTTCATCCACAGAAGCCAGATGTTTTATAGCCAAATTTTGCTTTACCTAAATAATTCAATTTAATTTTTCTGCTTTTTTCCTTTTTGGAGGGGAGTGAGAACAGGACAAAACTGTATGTGCCCTAGTGTTTTAAAGTATTGAAGTTGCTGTTGGAGTCACCAAATCACATTTCCATATGCTAAAATCCTCAGTTACAATGTAGTCGAATTCGTCATACATCGATGCAGCCATCCTGTGCATTCACTAAGAGCTAGGATTTTGCTCTAAAATATGTAATCCAAATGAACTATATTCCCCTTCTATTTTTCCTATGTATAGGTTCTTTTTCTTTTATTGAACTACGTAGGCTATGTACTGCTTTTAAAAGAAAACAGATTATCACCTTGTATCATGAACTAGAATTTAGAGAAAATCTTCAAATATCATTCTCTCAAATTTTAACAGCCTATCTTGTCAACAGGATAAAGTAACAAAACCTAAAGAAAGCAAAAAATATGTCTTTTCGTATTCATTATTAAGAACACATTTTACATTCTTCTTAATTTCAAATATTGCAGTGATGTAGTCCTTTTCAGTTTTTAATATAAAGGTATTAGTGCCCTAGCGTATGTAAACTCAAATCTGAATTTAGGAACACATCTTGGTCTGTTGATTATAAGATTTTTTTAAAATTGTGTCATGAAGCTGAATGACTCTGGCTTTGAGACTCTCGGTTCTCTGTGTTAGCGTATTGGAAAATAAATATCCTGATGTAACTCACCACAGAGGTTACAAAGATGTTTCCATCATACTTTAGTAATAATGGGGGAAAACATCAATGAAATTATTTAATACCTTTTAATTATAGTAAGACTCCTGTAGATGCTGTTTTTGTAAAAATTGAATGCTATTTGACAGTCTTTTCTAAATGCTGGATATTAAATGTAGTAACGTGCTTATATTTAGAGCATCCAATAGAGTAATGTTTGATGAAATCTTTTTAATTTTTTTCATCTGTACGTTATTTTAAAGTAAAGAATGTGTTGTTAATATTTCCTTTTGATATTATAGGTAAGCACACTAGACTGGGTACGAGCTGAAAAAATCTATAACCTCTGTGAGGTTCTATTTAAAATTCACAAGGTAGGTTTCCTAACGATTATAATGATATTACTTAGTAAAGAAGTCTTACCTTTTCCTGTTAATGATAAGCTCAAGTTCATCGTAACTAGGAGTAGCTAACATTCAAATAGTTCATCTGTTGTTAGAAAAAAAAAACTATTTCTAATAACTAGTGCATTAGTGATGCAAGAATGAGTGAACCGGATTAAGCTCCAAGTGAGCAAGTTAGTAAAATGCTTCCATATTGAAGACATTTTTCAGTATTATAGCTGCTTGTGTGACATACAGGTGAGACACACAGCTATGCATAATGAAGCTGGATACTGCTTTTTTCTTTTGGCTTAGGTTTTTAAGTGAATGTGGTGAAGAATGCTTTTGCTGTAATTCCTGATCTGTATAAAGATACTTTTATGTAATTTCAGTATTTAGACATATAAAATTATGTCCTTTTCACATCATGTGCAATTTGCAAATACTATAGTAGGTTTTACCTTGCAAAAGCCAATACGGTGCATTTGTGTGCCATGGAATTCTTCATCTTTTTTCCACCACCTAGGGACAGTGTCAAGTTTTCTGTTTGGCTTGTCTTAAGCAAGGATTTTAGGCAAAACCTGAGCAGTCTGTTTAAATAATTGACTTAAAAAAGATGTTTTCTAATAAGGTGTATCAGATAGATTAATTTAATTCTCTACCAGCTAATCAAAAACTGCTTTGCAGGTGAGGTGAGGCTAGATGAGAACCTACTTGCCAAAGAGAGTAAAAACAGTTTAATACAGGGAGGGGGGATTGGTGGGAGGGGGAGCAGGGAATGGCCAAGAAAAATTAGTCTTTTCAGGTAAAATGCTGTTTCACTGAAAAATTACAAATCAGCTTTAGTTCTTGCCAGCTGCTCTCCTGCTCTCTGCTGTTCCTCCTTTGACCATGTACTAATGTTATGGAGAAGGAAGGTTGTTGCTCTGTTACTTGTACAGATCCCTACCTAACATTATGCCTGAAGGAGAACAGAGAGCATCTGTCCTCCATTTAATAGTCTGCCCAAGCTAAACCATGACAACTGCTTAAGGTTTTTTGTTGTTTGGGGTTTTTTTCCTGATGCAACGCAGTTATTCAGGACAGTTTACGGAAGGAAAACTGAAAAAAAGAAAAAAAACCATAGACCTGACAATAACACTCCATTCGCCTTTACTGCCCTTTTCAGCATAGAGGAGAGTTCTGAATGACCAAATTCCTCAAAGAATGGGGTGGCAGGGTGTTTCCATGTCCTGACTACTCAAACTACTTGTCCCAAATTGACTTTCAGCAACATAGGCACATTTCCTACACCAATTTTGTGTAGGAATGAGGAGCGCACAGAACTTGGCAGAAATCTAGAAAAAATAGCTCTCAAACATCTCGAATGTCTGCATTTTACAGAGGTGTCATTCCTAAAAATGCTAAAAGAGCTTCTGCTTATGTCAGCTATCAGTTTTGAAGCCCATCACTGCCTGTTTTTTCTCTGTTGTTCGCCTGCTGTCACTGGGCAGGGGAGGAGGGATACCCTTCTCTGGCAAAAGCAGGGAGAGGGAAGGATCGTGGTCAGTGCCGTGCCAGGAAAATAGCAATCCTGGAGGCTGAGACTTGAGCTTAGCTCTGGAGCACAGGCTACATGAGGACAGACATATTTTTGTGGGCATAGCATTATGTTAATGTGACCATGTCTCCAGCTGGGTACACATGGGCAACTTCGGGTCATAGAGTCACAGAACCGTAGAATGGTTTGGGTTGGAAGGAACACTAGATGAAAGATCATCTAGTTCCAACCCCCCTGCCATAGGGGGTTTTCTTCTCCTAGACCAGGTAGCTCAAAGCCGCATCCAACTTGGCCTTGAACACTTCCAGGAAAGGGGTGTCTGCAACTTCTCTGGAAAACCTGTTCCAGTGTCTCACCACCTTCATTGTGAAGAATTTCTTTCTAATATCTAATCTAAGTCTGCCCTCTCTCGGTTTAAAACCATTAGCCCTCGTTCTATCACTCCATGCTCTTGCAAAAAGTCCCTCTCCGGCTCTCTTGTAGGCCTCTTCAGGTATTGGAAGGCTGCTGTAAGGTCTCCCAGAGTCTTCTTTTCTGCAGGCTGAACGACTCCAACTCTCTCAGCCTGTCTTCATAGGAGAGGTGCTCCAGCCCCCTGATCTTATTAAGTGGCCCTCCTCTGGACTTGCTCCAACAGGTCCATGTCCTTCTTATGTTGGGGGGCCCCAGACCTGGATGCAGTACTGCATGTGGGGTCTCAGGAGAGCTGAGTAGAGAGGGAGAATCACCTCCCTCCACCTGCTGGTCATACTTCTTTTGATGCAGGCCGGGTTGTCCTTTTGAGATGCGAGCACAGGTTGCTGGCTCATGTTGAGCTCCTCATCAACCCCCAACTCCTTCTCCTCAGGGCTTCTTTCAAGCCATTCTCTGCCCAGCCTGGATCTGTGCTTGGGATTGCCCCAACTCATGTGCAGGACCTTGCATTTGGCCATGTTGAACTTCATGCATTTCACACGGACCCACCTCTCGAGTCTGTCAAGGTCCCTCTGGATGGCTTTCCTTCACTCCAGCACGTCAACCACACCACACAGCTTGGTGGTGTTGGCAAACTTGCTGAGCGTGCACTCAGTCCCACTGTCCATGTCACCAACAATTATGTTAAACAGCGCCAGTCCCAGTGCTGACCCCTGAGGAATGCCACTGGTCTTCACTTGGACATTGAGCCGTTGACCGCAACTCTTGAGTGTGACCATCCAGCTAATTCCTTATGCTGCAAGTGATCGATCCATCAAGATCATGTCTCTCCAATTTAGAGTCAAAGATGTTGTGTGGGACAGTGTCAAATGCCTTGCAGAAGTCCGGGTAGATGACATCAGTTGCTTTTCCCTTGTCCACTAATGCTGTAACCTCATCGTAGAAAGTCACCAAATTTTTCAGGCGCAATTTGCCCTTAGTGAAGCCATACTAGCTGTCACCAATCACCTCCTTATTTTCCATGTGCCTTAATATGGTTTCCAGGAGGATCTGCTCCATGATCTTGCCAGGCACAGAGGTGAGGCTAACTGGCCTGTAGTTCGCCGGGTCTTTCTTTTTTCCCTTTTTAGAAATGGGCGTTATGTTTCTCATTTTCCAGTCAGCAGGAACTTCACCGGACTACCACNTCCATGATCTTGCCAGGCACAGAGGTGAGGCTAACTGGCCTGTAGTTCGCCGGGTCTTTCTTTTTTCCTTTTTTAGAAATGGGCGTTATGTTTCTCATTTTCCAGTCAGCAGGAACTTCACCGGACTACCACGGCTTGTCAAAACTGATGGACAGTGGCTTAGCAACTTCATCTGCCATTTTCCTCAGGACCTGCAGATGCATCTCATCAGGTCCCATGGACTTGTGCACTTTTGGGTTCCTTAGGTGGTCTCAAACATGATCTTCTCCTACAGTGGGTGGTTCTTCGTTCTCCCAGTCTCTGCGTTTGCCTTCTGTGACTTGGGCAGTGTGGCTTGAATGCTTGCTGGTGAAGACAGAGGCACAAAAGTCATTGAGTACCTCAGCCTTCTCCATATCCCAGGTAACCAGGTCTCCGGTTTCCTTCCAGAGAGGTCTCACGTTTTCCCTAGTCTTCCTTTTATCAGTGACGTACGTAAAGAAGTTTTTCTTTTTGCCCCTGATGTCTCTGGCTGGATTTAATTCTATCAGTGCTTTAGCTTTCCTAACCTGATCCTTGGCTGCTTGGACAATTTCTCTGTATTTCCCCCAGGCTACCTGTCCTTGTTTCCACCCTCCTACCCATCACTGAGACAGCTGCAAAGAGCAGAGGCTCTGTCCCAGATTATTTGTTCTGTCTCCTTGATCTTTTTTTTTAAATTTACTTTTTCCTGATAAATAACTCAGGCAGCAATGAAATATGTAGTCATTATGGCTTTTGAAAAGATTTTGTCATCATTTGGGTTTTGGTTTTTTTCTTCTTCAAATGTTACTGCTGATGTGAAACTCAGTCCTTCCTTGAATATTCTGATAATTTCAAGGACAATCTATCCTTAAAGCAAATTCTGTGATAGTTTTTCATTAAGAAAAAAAGGGGGAAATAAACTACCTGAGATTCAACTCTTTAATGTTCTTGACATCTTAATAAATGAATGCTTAATTGCCAGTCTTCATGAATACATTAGCTAAACTGCAAAAGCTCAAATTCAACACTTTAACCTCTTTTCTATTGATTTGTTGGTGTAAATGACAATAGGGCAAACTGAGCAAATCCAAATCTCTTAAAAGATTAAGGTTTCTACCTTGCAGACTGAAAGATGGAGTTTGTGTTGTAAAAACTGTCATTTGGGGAGGGTTTTCTTAAGGCTTTTCAGAAGCTGGTTAGAGCTAGTGCGGAGCCGTGGTGGAGAGTGCTATTGTATCTTCTCATGAAAGATGGATTTTAAGGAGAAGTGCACTTGTTACCTAATTACAAGCTTCTTATCTATGTTTATTACGACACAAGAGTTAGACATGGAAAATAAGAATCCAATATGGAAATGGCATTTTAAAACAAAATGTTTGCCATATTCTAGATTTGTGTGTATGCATACAGACAGACATGTAAATGCACTCTTGCATACTCAAACATGCATATGCAAATATGTGAATTAAAATTCATCTATATATCACATGCTTGCATATTCATGGGCATTTAGTGGTAACAATCAGATGATTGAAAATGTGATCTCTTTTATCTCACGTGTTTCTTCCTGTACGTTGCCTCATACTCCATATTTACTGGAACTGTTACTGAAAACTTCTGGTTTTCAGGGGTGAGGATATTAGATGCATTTTTAAAAGCCACCTGTCTTAAAAACATTTTATTTTCTTTCATTGTCAGGTATTTTCCCACATCACATTTTCACATACAAATTAAAAATTATTAATACAGTAGTCTGTGAGCCAGGGTGAGCAGTATTGAGTCTTGAAGCAGATGTAGCTGTAATACCTGTCACTCCGTGGCTGCTGAAAACCAGATGATACGCAGGGATTTTGTTCAGTGTCTATTTCACCAATCCAAAGGAGCGTCGTAAAATAACTTTGAACTTCCTCAAGACTGTTCTTTCCTTGGGTAGCTGCAGGGNAATACCTGTCGCTCCGTGGCTGCTGAAAACCAGATGATACGCAGGGATTTTGTTCAGTGTCTATTTCACCAATCCAAAGGAGCGTCGTAAAATAACTTTGAACTTCCTCAAGACTGTTCTTTCCTTGGGTAGCTGCAGGGCCATTTGTGACGACAGACTGCTGTGTACCCTAGTGGCATTATGAGTTCCTTCTGAGGTGCCCCACAAAACGTCTGTAGCTTAACAGACAAGGTTTGAGGAAATTACCTAAGCTTACATTTGCCAGCTCTGTGTTATTCATATAAATCACCAGCACAAGCAAAATTTTCGGTTCTCATCTGAGTATTTTGATCCTATTTGTGAAGAAGAGAGCAGTACACAGAGGAGGGAGATCTAGCAGAGCATTTGATTGCTCTGCTTTTTGTTACTAAAAAGTGGATGTTCACTGCTGCCCTGTGAGGGCAGTTGTGTGTACATCTAGAACAGGAGGGGCAAGAGACCCTGAACATTTAAGCATTTGTTTTACGTGTATCAGAATATTTTACATTGCATTTGGATGCTCACATTCCAGTTGTTTGTTTTCATATTCATGGAGTTTCAACTATAGCCTCAATAGGCTATGACAGACTATTAGAGATACTGGAAAAATAAATTCTAAAGCTTTACAAGGCTTATCCTGACTACAAGATTCTGGGACTTGTATTCCACTACAAAGCTGCATTCTGGTCTTTTCAAAGCCACCTAAGTCCGGTCAAACGTGACTGCTTTGGCCTCAGATCTGCTTGACTAGATTCAAGTCTCCTAAACTTAACCTGGAGTGCTAGAGAAAGAAAATTCTGTTTGTGGGTGACTTTAGAAAAGAAGAAATAACATTCTTTCTGCAAATTACTTTTTTGTTCTTT
The DNA here is from genome assembly GCA_013398225.1 of Steatornis caripensis. Taxonomy (NCBI): domain Eukaryota; kingdom Metazoa; phylum Chordata; class Aves; order Caprimulgiformes; family Steatornithidae; genus Steatornis; species Steatornis caripensis. Next base: position 11,276 of record VZSC01019401.1, read on the forward strand.
CAATCTTTTCTGCCCCATACCATCATAGAGAAATGGAGACAGGAAAGGCCTCTATCTGATAAATAGAAATTTAAAATATGCATAAATTGGAAATTCAGTCAGTGAAAGTACTCAGAGGTATAAGCAGGAACTTTTTTATTTAATTTTACTTTTGTGTATATTTATGCTCATCAGTGAAATCTTGAAAGATTAGGGGAATTTCTGTAAGAATTTGTTTTCATTTACAAACCATTCTGTTGCAGGGATATTTTTGGTTATGAAAGACTCATGCAAAGTTTTTCTTCATCTTGAAGGTGATGACAGGATCTCACTTCACTCCCCTTGTAGTTGCAGCTATTAGGGGACATTTGAAAGCTCACATTGTCATTTCCAGAATTAGCCCTTGGGTGCTTGATAAATTACTGCATTCCTTGGAGTTCAGCATATTGAAACCTAATTGGAATGGAGTAGTCATATTCTCCGGGTACACTGCTCTTGAATCGTAATCAAACAATTCAGAGATTTCCTTCCTTTTCAGCTGAAACAATGTATTTCTACAAATTCCTTTTGAATGTTGGATGTATTACTTAGGTAACTTGGACAGCATTTTGGAACTGCAGAAGTAGCTTGGATTACATGATACAGGGTAAAGTGAATAAGAAGCAAAGAGAGAAGTTGTCTTTGAAATTGTTACTTAATTCTCAGAACGTTTCTTCAAGGTAAATATTAACATAATGACGTAACATATCCAAGTACCCGTCACTTACAGAAGACAATGTTGCTTTAATTGTTTGTTTTTGCTAGATGAAGAATCACATACTGAAACATGTCTTTCAGCTCTGGCTTGCTGATGATTGCTGGCTACAAGCAAACTTGTATTTAGGTATTCATCAGGACTTTGATGTTGAAGACCAGAGGCCATATTGTTTCAGTGTTATGGTTGGACATGGCAAGAGTCATTATTTCAATGTGGAGGTGGGCAGCGAGTTGGCAGTATGGGAGAAATCATTTCAAAGAGCAATTTTCTTGGAAGTTCAGAGAACAGGGGTAAGTAATGAATAATTTAAATCCTGGAGCCATTTCATCAGTAAAATAAGTATAACAAATATGTAGATAATTTGTCTGCTTAGTAACTGCATCAGATTGGTGTGGTCCATGACTAAGGATCTGAGTATGTTTTAATACACTGAAAGCTTCATCATCACATCAATATTTGTATGTCAATGACTATGTAATAACAGTCTGTGAGCATGCTATGACAGTTTGAAAATTGGAAGTAGTAATGTGTAAGTTGAGCTTGATTATAACAAACTGGAAATTAATACATTTTACCACTGGAAAACAATTTCTGTGGAGATTATTTAGTCCACGCTGAAGATTTTCTTCCAGAAAGCTGATTTTCCACTCACATAAGGTAAATATGTTACGTTTTACATAATGGTTCTGTTTTCAAAGAAGAAATATTTTGCTCTTATATTGTTAACTGTGAATTGGGATTGTACGTAACACTGGAAGAGTTTGAACACAGTGTAATAGTGAGAGGAAAGTTTTTGATAGTCTTAAATTCTTGAAATTAAACAGCAGATTATCACTTTCTACTGGCTAGTAAAATTGTCTCAAGTCAATTATTTTCTCTGATCTGAGGGTGCACTTCCCATTGAGTGGTTTTAAATTTCAGATCAAGATTCCTGGTATAGTTGTCTAAATGTGAATGTCTATGCGCGTTGTGGTGACTAAGCTCCCATTAGAATCAGTGAGTAGAGTCCAAAGAACGATTGTGCTTAACCTAAAGCAGAGACTTCATTCGAAAGGAGATATTTTGTAGTATGAAGGCAGAGAAGATAAATTGATTTTGATTTAAGTTGCAACTTAAAGCACCTTTATACTGTTATATAAACAAGTTATTTGCTGAACATCTGGATCCATATTCCCAGGTGAACTGGACTGGAGGTATGGGAATGTATGAATTAACGGTATAAGCCTTCTCCAATTAAAATCATATTTGCACAGTTTAGCACAAATGCAAGCTTGGTCTGCTCTGCAACTTGAGTTTGCAGGGACCACCTAAAAATGTTTACAATAACAAGAGCGCTGGATCACAGCATTGCATTAGCACAATTTTTATTATCCATACAAAAAGCAGGTAATATATCATTAAAATTAAGTATAAGAAGGGTGGAGATTAGCTGCTTCTGTATCTGGTTCAATTTCAGAAGTATTTATTTATTGTTAAATATCAAAACTTGTTCTTCTACATCCTAACAATCTTAAAATGAAGGAATGATTTTTTGCTTCTGGGATGATCTCTTGTCATTTGAATCCAACAACCTTCTAGACCGATATCACACAAGACATCAATATTTCTTTCAGCTATGGTTTAACCTATGTGAAACCTTCAGGAAAGGCATTAAATTAAAATCCTGATTACAGTGCTTAAGTCTCTGTATGTGTGTTCCCATATATTAATTTTATTTCACTCAGTTGCATACATTCCAGTTTGTTGTAAACCACTATGTCAGTAGGATGCAAAGTGCTGTGGTCACTCTCCAGCAGTGAAAAATCTTTTGACTGCATGTTTTCTTTCTTCCTTCAAAACATAAATGCTGCTTTGAAAGCCCTTCTTTTCAGAAGGATATCAAGACCAGCGTGAATGAGGTGCAACTTAACATTACATAGATTATTTCAAGTCATATAAAAAGAACTGGCATTTCAGTATCCAGAAAATTGAAGGTTGTCACTGGTAGGTTAGGTTGTCCATAAAAATTCTTTTGGAGAAGGACCATAATTGCAGTTGGAAATTCATTTTTATTCATAAATGAATGGGCAAGGTTCCTGGCAGGTGTTGGATTGCACCGTGTCATTTCAGCTATTCTTATTTAAATGTGGCTTCATTCTGTTTACAGCTGAGGGTCATTGGGATCTTGTCTGTGACAGAGTTTTGTTAACCTTATCATGTACACATTCTTTGTGTTCGGTGTTTTTAGAAGAAGAACTGTATTTCTGAGAAGATTCTGTCCTTACACAGTTTATGAAAAGAAATGTTAAGGTGTAATGGTATGTTCAAAGGTGCTTTTGAATTTTATCTGCCCACATTGTGTGATATTTTTATACATTTCTTCTGAAAATGGCAGCAGCATTAAATGACAGAAAGAATGCAATAAAGCAGGAAGAAATCCCCCTCACAGTATTGTTACCCTTTCAGCTATCTTAAAGCCATCTTTCAAGCTAGAAATGCTTACATTACATTGACCCAGAAGCTGAAATTCAATGACCCTGATGAAATGAATCTACAAACGATAGCAAGCAAATATGTTAAAGCCATGTGCTAGAAATGTCTATATTTTCTTCCTAGAAAAAATGTTGTAGTTTCTGATGGTGTAACTTGAACAGATGGGGGCACTAAAAATGTAATAGAAGTAGGGCAGGAAGGCAGTTGAAAGGTAGAAAAAATGCTGTTAAAAATTATTTCTATGAGGTTGATATTAAAAGTCAGCATTGCAATGGAAGAAGATAGGTAGTGAAGTCCTCTCAAACATGACTAGAAGTTCAGTCATCTCCCACAAATCCCAGCAAGCCTCTCTGTGTCGCCTGAAACATCCTAAACAATGCAAGACCAATTAATGATGCTCAGATGAAATAATTTTTCTTTTTCTTTTTTTAAGTTTTTCACAGTGTAGACAATCTTCAAAAATAAAAGGCTAGACATTTTCCAGATCTCTTACTAATTCTTTGACCTTTCAGAGTAGTCTTGTCAGTACTATGGGATTTTATTCCATGTTTTTTGAATGTTGCCTTTTTTAAGTTGCTTCCTCAGTATTCTTCCTTCTCCTCAAACTATTCTTTCCAAAGGAAATTATCTTGACTCATCTGAGTCTTGGATATGATTGTTAAATTAATGCAGAAACATCTCAATAGGATGATTTGGATCTTTGGGGTCTTCAGTCTTGTTCAACAGGAGGATAGAGAAGGATACTGCAATAGTATTTGGTAGTGGACAGAGAAAAGAGTCACAGTAATACACTGTCAGCTGCATAAAAGTTGGACTAACTTTTGGAATCTTGAAACTTTGTGGTTTTTACATGGATGGCAAAAGACAGAAGAGAAATCTGCTTCACAAGATGGAAGAGCTCTTAGGAGACTGAAAAAACATGCAGCGGGAAAGTAATCTACTGCAGTCTCTAAAATACCTGCAGTTGGTGTATAGTGAGGAGACGTGGTTACATACTCTCCTCATTTATCTAGGAGTTTTGAAACATGAAAGTTTTCCCTTCTTGCTTCCAGCTGTGATGCAGATGCTGCTCTCTTTTGAATCCTCATACAGCTGAATAACCTAGTNTGAGGAGACGTGGTTTCATACTCTCCTCATTTATCTAGGAGTTTTGAAACATGAAAGTTTTCCCTTCTTGCTTCCAGCTGTGATGCAGATGCTGCTCTCTTTTGAATCCTCATACAGCTGAATAACCTAGTTTCATGAAACCATTTGCTTAGACAAAATAAGTTGTTTAATATGAGTTACTGCAAAAACTAAAATAGGTCAGAAGTTGGACTCCACTCATAACTGAATAATCAAGAAGTTCTGCTGCATGGTTATTTTCCATTTTGTTCTATAACCCAGTGACTGATCTTGACAGCCAAATAAACCCTGGAAATAAAAATATATATTTCTTGAGGACAGGAATATGAATGTATCATGCTAATAGAACTGTTAGCAGTAAAAGTCATGTTCCTGGAATGATACAAATTCCTCCTATGAGGAATATACATTAAAAAAAAATCACAGATGTTTTAATATTTCACTTAAATCCATGTCACGTGAATCACAGAATCACAGAATGGTAGGGGTTGGAAGGGCCCCCTGGAGATCCCNGTTCCTGAATGATACAAATTCCTCCTATAAGGAATATACATTAAAAAAAATCACAGATGTTTTAATATTTCACTTAAATCCATTTCATGTGAATCACAGAATCACAGAATGGTAGGGGTTGGAAGGGCCCCCTGGAGATCCCCCAGTCCAACACCCCTGCTAAAGCAGGT